>JAMKPZ010004022.1:0-24787 GCA_024699675.1 Amphibolis antarctica | reverse complement strand
TTAGTCAACTTTATAAAATTAAGCATATTCGTACATAATTATAATAAACAGATGTGAATGGGTGCGTGCGTGCGTCTGAAACAACTTTTAGCTTATTTAATTGTTAATTAGATCACATTAAAAAGTAAAATAAATTTTTTATTAAAATTACTATTTCATTAAACAAACGTTTAAATTGTTCTAATAGATGCAACATTTAATTTTATTAAAGTATTTTTTTCCCTGACAGCACATTTTTCATTTAAATCATTAATACATTTGAAGCATTAATGTCTTCCAAGGCATTCTTGCACTGCAATACTTTTATTTGTTCTAATTTTGTTGCTTCGTCGCTAAGGCATTCTCTATGCACCCGTAGGTTGTGCAGGTCAAAGTAAATTATTGTCATTTGATCCAGCAACAGTTACATTTTAGTTTTAATAATTAAAAAATTAAAAATAAATTTAAAAATAAAAATTTATAAGAAACTAACAACGGCCCTACTATCCAACAAAAATTCGATCCAAGTGGCCAGTGTTTATAACCAAATGTTCAGTACTTATCGTCGAAGAAGGTTTGGTGTCGATGGAGAGGAATGGTAGATGGACGATGCTAGACCGTGGGATCAACGTCAACGAGACAAAGAAATTAATAAGAAGGTTTTTTAAAAAAGGCCAGTGTGCAGTTTTTAACCAGTGTGTATTTTATTTTATTTTGTGCGATGTATCGTAATATTATTTATTAAATAATTTTTACATAAATTACTATTCATTATATACGACGTTTTATATAAATCTTTGTACTATTATAATAATTAATATAATAAATAATATTTATTATTTTATTATATATTTTATTTATTATTTAATATAACTTTAAATAAATATTATCGTCACTTTCTGTCATGATTAACTAACTTATAAAAAAGGGTAAACTTCACCGCACTTTAACTCAACAGTCAACACAAAAACAAACAAGACCAATGTCATTAATTACCCCATTTTTATTTTTTATATCTTACGGAAAATCTGAAGACCTTTGTAAATTAATAATACCGTGTTGATTTGTTTTGATCGACTTTATAATAAGTAGTATCATGCTTATTCTTCTGGATATCGTTTGTTTATGATTTTTTTTTATTAGACACTCTGTTATTCACTATATACTATAATCATTTATAGTAATATTTATATATAAAAAAAATTATATTAAAATATTATATCAAAATATTTATATCGTAAATTATATAATTTTTTTTAAAAAATAAACTTCACATCATGTAATTATATCTCTTAAACAAATACACTTTAATCGTATCATGTTAATTAATATTTTGTGAACTTACTCATTTTGCTCATTCACTTTTCTTTTAAACTAAATGCAAGAGATTTTATTTCTCTCTTTTGAAAAAAAATTGCATCTTTGAAAAGTACAACAAATAATAAAAAATAACAAATCAAAATGATCACCACCTCTTACCATTTTTCATATTTTTCAAAAATTCAAACCACTCCTTGTAGTCAATTAACAATACTATTTGACTATTATTAATTGTGCCAAATTATAATTTCTGACGTATATAAATATATTCTGTGAAAAATATACATTTTTTGCGCACACATGATACTGTTAATTTAGGGAAAGGTCTCTTGATTTGGAATAATATTTAGAAATGTTAGCTGGAAAAGATATTGTTCAGGCACCCACAACTTTAATTTGGTGCCGTACATATTTCAAAAGAATCCATTTAGGCAAAATTGAATTGCAGAAAAAAGCATTTCCAAGTCTAATTATTGCATTCTTTTTCACAGTGGCAGCACTTTTTGCGGAATTAATGCCTGCATAAGTCTACATGTACATATATATATATATATACACTGAACCAAGTAGCAGAATAGAACAAGTGTGCATTATTTTTCACAATAGCAGCACTATTGTCTGCATGTGCACCCATGACTGCTTGGTCCATGTGAATCATGTGATTTGTTGTTGATGCCTTCTCTCTCTCTCTCTCTCTCTCTCTCTCTCTCTGATAATTAAATACACTTTTATGAAGAATCCAAAGGTGTGTTTATTTTCAATTTTTTATTAATTGTAGAATTAATTTTGATAACTAGGAAGAATTAAAGTTAAAAGTAATGAAACAAATAATATTAAAGTTATATGGTAAATCCTAAATCCTAAAACGAAAATTAGAATTATACAAAATTTAAACAAATAGAATCTAATTAATGTGAGTCACTTGGAAAGTTCAAACGAATGATAACAGTAATCGAGTCATAATCAAGAAAGAAGACTAATTTAATAAGAAAAGGAAAATCTTCCTGAAAACATTATTAACAATAAAAGATTACTTTTCATTGGGTTTCTCGTAGTCTGCAAATAAGTGATTTGTATTTTCCAAACATAAATTACATTCGAATAGTCATTATTATTCTTAGGAAATACTTTCAAACATAAAAGGTGTGACTGTGAAACACATCTAAAAATGCACGGAAGAATATCAGACTTTTGCCTACATCTGAAGAATTGAGAGTTGTAAAATAGATTGATTGAAATTATAACTGTGTTTTCAAAATTATTAAAAAATGATAAAAAATAACAAATATTTTAACTTTTATTTCGTATAATTTTACATTAATTTTAAAAATATAAACATTCTTTTAGTTTCAATAATTATGAAAAATTAAAATTTAAAATAAAAATTTATATATAAAAATTTAAATAATAATAATACATAAAAATTTACGAAAAACTAACGACCTTATTACCAAACAACTATAAGCGAAGGATTTAATCATTCTGTACGTACGTTAAGATTTTAACGATGAAATGTTGATTTGGTTTAAAAAATTTCTCTGCTGATGAGTTGGATTATGCTAGATATTTTTTTTTGCAAGATCATGTCAGAAAAATTGCACCAATACTAAAAGGAAAACAAAGAGAGACAGAGCATGGCAGATAGGTCATTACCGAAGAACAACATCGGCCGATTGACACTGCAGCAATCTTCCACCGGCAAAGTTCAGATCCTGGAGGCCGGAGTGGTGACCCTGATTTCCATCTTAGGTTTCTGATCAACACATTGATCGGACAGAGACGCACCCAAATCTACACGTCTTCTTCTCTTTCCAAGCACACCCACATGAAATCTGCCAGGAAACCAAACATACGTATGTCTCTTGCCACCGTCGTCGGCAGGCGGCAGCTTTTTCAGTCGGTCTTTGAAGGAGAAGGAACCGTCGGGATGAAAACGTCGATTGGACGTGTCGTGGGTGAGTGTGACTTTGGCGTGGGAACAGGAAGAAAAATTGATCTCACCAGACTCACCTTCGTCTGTCCGTCTAGAGCTCAGGTGATTTCACATCAGCTGATGGATCTGCCTTTCACAGGACCTATACGCTCATCCCCGATTACTTTTTAATATTTGACGATGATGATAATAACGATGATAAATCGAACAAGATCGACAGGGAGTTCACTAGGGTTGATGATGTATCAGGGATTGAAAATGGTGTCCCCACACTTGCATTTCCACCTCAAAGGCTTGTAGCTGGAGTTGTCATCGTCTCTGGCTTTGGTTCGCGCGAATATATGCTTGATTCCATTCTTGCCCAGGGACAGGGCAGGGACCTGCACCGCCTCACAGCGCCCCCCACATGAGCTGCACCTCCCCCTCTCGCATCTTGGTGGCCTTGACCCCAGCATTGCATCCAGCTCAAACTCCCCATCGACTTCTTCTTTCTGCCTCTGATGAGATCAAAGCAAGAGAAAAGAAAGAATCCTGAGCTTGCCTAACTAAACCAATAATAGTAGATGAGTGAGAGAGCGAGAGAGATGGTATAACCTCGTTCGTCTCAGCAACCAGTAGAAGCTTATGTGTGGTTCTACCTGCACTCACCCAGAAAACCAAAGGTTTGGCCTTGAGAGAATTCACATACAAACAGAGGGACCAGATGATGAATGGAACGAGATTGGTTTTGCTTACCTTCTGCAGGCAACGCCACTTGGGTGGTGCTGAAGAGAAGCAAGAGGAGGAGGAGCGCCAGGATTTTGTTGCCGTCGATGAACAGGTAGTGGCAGAAAGAAACCATGTTGGTGGTGACGTCTGGACTTCTTCTCGTCAGGGGTGTGTTGGGTCTGGGTGGACAGAAAGGAGTGAAGAAGGTGTTGAGAGGTGGGTGGATGGAGGCACACACGCACAGGCAGATCAATTAAAAAGTTGAGGTGATATGATGTATCGAAATGGGCATCTGAAGGGTGTGGTACGAGTTTGGTATCGAATGTAGCATTCATTCATAACCATAGAGAGAGCTTGCGAATTCTTCTTCCTCTACGGCAGACAGATGGAAAGAAAGGAGGAGGGAAAAACAGGGGAGCGGGCCGAGTGGCAGTTGAAGATGGTGCAGAGGAACCTTGCGAGATAAGAGAAGAGAAGTGAAGTGAAGTGAAGGTGACTGTGGCATGGGAATTACAAACCCCAAAAATTACGACAACAGAGAACGCACCAGATCGTTACATGAGGAAAAAAAAAGAGAGGACCGAACCCAAATCAAGAAGAGGGAAAAAAGGGATAATAAATACAGTGGAGATGAAAATAGATGGGTTAGATGTGTTTTTGGTTTGCTGGTAAAATTTGGTAAGATAAGATTTACATTTTTTTTAAAAGTAATGTAAGATATGATGTAAGTATTTTAATATGAAATATTAAAATTATTTAATAATAAATATTTTATAATACATCTAAAAATTAAAATATATATTAAAAAATACTTTTGTTCACTTCTAGAATGAGAAAAATTAATCATCGCATGAATTCACTCATCGAATGCATTTTTTTGTGTGCTTACTTTTCGACAATGTCACATGAATCTCGTACAAAAGATTATACACGTTTACCTGTTCTTTTGGTATCAAAAAAGAATTATAAAAAGAAAGAAATCTATTGAAACTAGTTGATGTTCTAATACTAGATGTTCATCTAGAACTAACTGTCAAACGTCAAATATTCTTCTGTAGGACATTAGATGTTCCTCTAGAAGATACAAGATTTTCTTTTATAAGACATCAAATATTTTTCTAATTGAAGCTAATTGATATTCTAGTACTGAATTTTCCTTAGAATTAATTGATCGTACTAGATGTTTCTTTGAAACTAACTATCAGACGTTGAATATTCTTTTGAAAGATGTTGAATTTTTCTTTGAAAGTTATTGGATTTTTCCCTGGAAGGTATAAAATATTTCACTAAATTTTTTTTAAAAAAAATATTTTAAAATATGATGTATATGTTTGATTATTTTAATTAAATTATAAAAAAAATTATTTAAAATATATAAATATTGATGTGATGAAAAATATAATAACAAGATAATAAAAAAGGTAAATTTAAAAAAATAAAAGTAACGATAAAAAATGATAATACTTTTACAAATTAAGAATAACGTTCGTACACGAAGCTTTAAACAAACAGACCAATGTCGGAGATAACAGGTCACCCATCGTCCATCGGAAGGCCTCCTCACCATCGCTCAATATTATTAATCCTCTTGTGGTTAATTATTAAAATTATTTTTAATAATAATAATAATATTATATAAATTTTTAACATTTAAATTATTACGTAATTTTAACTTTATTTACGTAAATAACTTAAATTTCAATTTTATCTGATTTATAAAATTAAAAAAATTATTTCCAAATACACGCGAAGGGATTTCTTTCGGAAGAAGAACAAGAAGAACGAGGAGGAGGAAGAGGCATCTGATGCAAAGGAACGGGTGGGCGTCACTTGATGTTGGTGGCTGCAACCGGAAAGCTGGCAGACCTCCTTTTGCCGTCACTGGTACTCCACGCAATCCCATATCGGCAAAGGATCGTGTTTCGAGAACCCGATCCGTTATCGGCACCACTTATTAACATTCATCCATCTTTACGAATAATGTTGTTGTATCGTGTGTTGAAAAACGAGTCTAATGTAATGGTTGCCGATGGATTATGGGTAGTTGGATTGGGTTCTGCCACCTCTTATTCTTTCTGCTTCTTCTGTAAATGGAAGGAAGAGAAACGACGACGACGACGACAACGACACGGACCTCAATGGCACAGCTTGCCACCAACAACTCCGCGGAGGAAGGCATGGCAGTGGGATATGGCGTGATCGCAGTCATCCCTGGGTCTGTCTTGGACTCTGGCACGCACGATTTTTTGGCAACGGCAGCTCATCGGCTCTTAAATGGCGAAATGGACCTTCATGTGCCTCATTTGTTTTCGATTTTAAAAGTGGTTGAAGTTCGAAGTATTAAAATAGATAAGGTTAAAATAGTATTAAAATTTACATACGGTAATTTATATTGTGACGATGATGATGAGGTATACAAATTTATAGGAAGTTAAGCGTGCGGTGAGTAAAATAAATATCTTAAGTTTTGAATTATTCTTACCTATAAATTATTGGCTATGTTTGAAAATAAATTTTCGAAATTTTCACGGATCATGAAATATAAAAGATTTTTTTACCTTACAAATTATACTAAAATAAAAAAAATGTAAATTCTTAATTTATCAGATATATATAATTTTTACTAAACAAAATCTCAAACTCTTCTGAACATTATCATACATATTGCAATTCTCACTCTTTAGCAATGATAGCAAAAACTCAGCACATGCATATACGTAAACAACGGACCTTATTACTGACTAATTAATATAATCTTATATTAAAAATAATATGATAAATTAAGAATTATGTAATAATTGTAATGAATTTTTATTATTAATCAATTAATTTTAATAAGATAAATTTTATCATCATATCAAAATCATTTTGTGCACATGCGATTACATGTAAAATGCCTGAAAATTATACAAAATTCTAATATAATAAATTAAGACTCACATGATACTTATAAATTTTTTATATTAATGAATTAATTTCAATGAAATAAATCTCATCGGTCGTGACACAGCCACGCCAAACAAAGAAACAAGAGGTTTCGAGATATGGGCGAATCGGCTGTCAATCCCACGGAACCATCGGCCACCCACCTTCCTTCCTGAAACCTGGGAAAGCTTGATTGGGAACGTACGGCCATCGACGTCCGCCGACTTTTATACAAAAAAAGGCACCATCCGACGCGATCGCGTAGGCGCTTTCTATAAGATAGAGCAGATTTTTTTTAAAAAGAAAATACAAGGAGGAACAGGCGAGGATCGGAGCAGGAAATTGAAGATGATGAGCTGTGGGTTTGGCATGACGCTGCTCCTCCTGACGTCGGCGTTGGCCATGCACGCCCACGCAACGAAGTCGCGGAAGGACTACCTCGACTTCCACAACGCGGTGCGGGCGGAGGTGGGGTTGGGTCCGGTGACCTGGGACACCAAGTTGGAGAGGTACGCCAAGCACTACGCGGGGGTGAGGGCCAAGGACTGCGCGCTGATCCACTCCCAGGGCCCCTACGGCGAGAACATCTACTACGGCGGTGGGATAGGGTACGAGTCGGCGGTGGACGCCATGAAGTGGTGGTACAAGGAGAAGCGCTACTACGACCACGCCACCAACCGCTGCCTGAACAACGTCGGCTGCCTGCACTACACCCAGATGATATGGCGCGACAGCACCCGCATCGGCTGTGCCAGGGTCAGGTGCCGCAACGGCGACTACTTCACCACCTGCAACTACGGCCCCCCGGGCAACGTCGAAGGCGAGAGGCCTTATTGATAGATCGTCCTCCGCCCGCCTCCCGACCGTGTACGTACGTACGTAATTTGTCGATTCAGATCGATGACGCGCCGAATAAGTTGCCGACATTAATTAATTAAATGTCGTAATTAATCCCGTGATCAAACAGACACAAAATTTTTATTACTGGGATTTGCGCATGATCCGTCAACCAGATTATGATAAACACGTATTAATTACGTGCTAAACATTATGCTAATTCTTCGTCTTACCATTGCGTTAACTGTTTTCGTACGCTCCAAACAATGGTGGCGTGCCCAACGCACGTGAGTGTGCACGTGGGTCCGATCGTGGAGGTTTTTGGAGACACACCAGAACGTACACGTAAACAAGTGCAATGTAAAATAGATTAAAAACGTCCATCAACAGTGTGAGGCAGACTCTATCAGTAACCGTTGTAAAGTTAAATTTTACTTGACAACACAATTTTCAAGCTCAATACTTCAATGTGATTAGCCGTATATTTTGTGATAGTTTAATGGTAGCCTAATTTTAGTGTATTGTCAAAATAATACGTGTCTTCGATATCGTTAGAAATGAGTTTAGCGATTTTAACTTCAACAAACAGCTATACTTTTATAACTTTAAATTGAAGTCATTACCAGAGCCAAAAAATACAATTGTTTGTTAGAACTAAAGTTGGTGGGGTTTTCTTTTAAATGACCTTTTTATCTTTGTTTGCCAAATGCACGATTAAAAATAATGCATGTATTAAACTTTTTTATTTGCTCTAATTTATTTAGCATTTTTTAAATGATCCAAAAATGTTAATTTTTTATTTTAACAAAAAAAGTTATTCAGATCGAATTCAATTATGTTAACAGTATAGTACATGTAATTTAATCAAATTATGATAATCGACTTTCCAGACTGTGTTGAGCCACCATCTAATAGAACGTGAGCCTAATTTGACACAATTTTGTTTTTTTTAAAATTTATGTGTTATTTTAAAAATAAACTTATCTATAATTATTTTGATATATTAAATTACAAAATTGTTACACAAAATCTATAAAATCTGTCGTTACGTTTGGTACTAGCTTTTTTTTAATGAAAAAAATAATTTTTAGAATTATATTTGTAAAAAAGAAAAAGACGTATTGATTTTTGACTATTTGATAATAGAATAAAGATTTGTATTTGTAATGTTTGTATTTATTTTAATATTTAAACAAAATATGTGAAATAATAAAATTATATTTTTTAATATTAAATATAATTAAAGATCATAATAAAAAATATAAAAAAAATTATATTAAAAAACTTTTATGTTGACTACGAAAGTGATTCACCTAACGAACCTATATTTTAAAAGCGTACATTAAATTCATATAATATTTCTATAAATGATATATATATATATATAGAATGCTGTATTAATATATTAATTCTGTAAGTTATCGTGTTAAAAAAAAGTATACTTTAATACAACGTGGTTAAATATATGGTATCGTTAACCAATATAATATAAATGGATCACATGTGGGGCCATTACCTTACCATGACATGGCACGATCCGATAAAATTGCGAGTCAAATCTGCTTCGGATGAGGTATCTTCCGTCGATCCACATCTTGTTGGATTATTCGATGACAGAACGTATGGTGATGGATGAATGCACGAAATATCAGACCTTTGGAAACCGAAAGATCTGGTTCATGCATTCGTGAGCTGTTATCTGTATTCCACGACCTGAATGGAAAAATCCGCAAGCGCGATGGGCTTCCCCTTGCTCCTTCTCACCTTCCTCTGCTTCTCCGGCGTCGCCTCCGCCAGCCGCTCCTTCTCCCCTTTTCCCCGATTCCTAGGCTACTTCGCCCGCTCTGCCGACCAACGAGGGCCGCCGTACAGGTACCAGACCTACTACCACACCCAGACCCTTGACCACTTCGGGTTCGCCGATCTCCCCTCTTTCCGGCAGCGCTACCTGTTCAGCTCCGAACATTGGTCCGGGGATGGAACCCACAACCCTATCTTCTTTTACTGCGGTAACGAGGGTGATATCGAGTGGTTCGCTGCCAACACTGGCTTCGTGTGGGACATCGCCCCTCGTTTCGGTGCCATGGTCGTCTTCGCTGAGGTTTGCGTGGTGGAACTATTTTCTCTTTTCTGTCGTGATGCAAAAATTGAACACATTCTATCTCGGAAGCTCACAGCTTTTGTTTTTCACTTGGAATCCATTAGCGTTAAAGTTATCCTCGTTTTATTTGCATTCAAAGTCGTTCCTTTCTGAAGTTTTGCAATGAATACTTAATATTTGTGGTAACCAAATAGTAATAGTTCAATTGATTGGAACAGTGATATTTACTTAACAGTTTTTGCGGTTTGAATTCTAATGAATGCAACGATTATCAGTATAAAAAATACTTACATTTGTTGTCTTGTTGTTTTTCTTAATTTTAGCATAGGTACTACGGGCATTCAATGCCTTTTGGAAACAAGAATGCAGCATACAAGAACACAAATTCTTTGGCATATCTCACAACTGAACAAGCACTTGCTGATTTTGCGACATTGATAGTTGACTTGAAGCGGAACTTATCAGCAGAAGATTCTCCCGTGGTGCTTTTTGGTGGTTCTTATGGTGGAAGTATGGAAACCTTCAATTCTTAAAATTGCATTTTGGTCGTATTCAGTTGGTTTCCAATCGATTTGTACATATTGTAATGACCCTTCTTGCAATATTTTCTCTTAACTCTGGAAATAGTGTTGGCTGCATGGATGAGGCTGAAATATCCTCATATTGCAATCGGTGCCCTTGCCTCATCTGCACCAATCTTGCAATTTGAAGATCTTGTTCCACCTGAAACATTCTACAACATTGTCTCCAGTGATTTCAGGGTCATTCCTTCTGTCACATTTAGGCTGTTCTTTAGTTGGCACTCGAATTTTCTGAGTTTAACTTGTTGTTTATTTCATTTTTCAGCGTGAAAGTGTCAGTTGCTTCAAGACAATCAAGGAATCATGGAATGCACTTCAAGATGAAGGGAGCAAAGCTGATGGGCTGCAAATCTTGAGTAGAACATTCAACCTTTGCTGGTAAAATAGAACTTACAACTACAAAATAATAAGTATATTATGCTATCCTGTAGGTTTTATATGATCTTTTATCTTGTTATATTCATTGACCATCTTCATGATGATTATAGGAAGCTGAATAGTACACAAGAACTTTTAGATTGGTTATCTTCTGCTTATAGCTACTTGGCCATGGCCAATTATCCCTATGCTGCTAACTTTCTAATGCCCTTGCCAGCTTTCCCTGTAAAAGAGGTCAGTTAATAATTGGTTTATTATTTGAATAGGAAATTTGTAATGAATCTCAATTTCTCTTGCGGTAATTTATGCTTTTTATTAGAACTTGAGCTAGATCAAAAGTTGATGCATGGGATCCTTTGGGAATAAAAAAGCTTGAGCATTTTGTGCCATTAGTGCCCCTCTTTTTTTGCATGGACTTGCCATCTTTCTGCGGTCTTTTTCCCAAATCCCATGATCCCATCAGAATTAGGATAACAGTAATTAGGTTGAGTCTTAGAGTGTATTTTGGAACATTTTTCTATTAATTGCTTATCCCAAATAGGTGGGCATGAACATTTTTTGTCAAGTGTGTACCCCCAAATAAGTGGTTATAAATATGTTTCTCAATTTTTTGAAAAGCATCCCTCAATTTAAGAGTACAAATTAATGCTTTTTCAAAGGAAGTTCTTCCCAACATATTTAAAAGTGTCATTTAACTTTCTCCAACCTTCTATCTTTGCACTGACTACTTGTACTTTGTTATAGAAAAGAAGGCTTCTTCTTGCCACCTTCTAGTTGCTTGTTGCCTGTCGTTGTTGGCCTTCATTCATTGTTGCCTACCACATCCTCTAACATGGCTGTCCATAGCCATTGGCTATCATTATTGTCTGGCATTGATCACTACTTTCATTACTACTAGTGGTTTACATAAGTGGTATTTTCTCATTTTATGAGTACTCGATGATGAAACTGACTATGGTTCAATACCCAACAAAATCACTACCACTACTTTTATTGTTTGGCATTATCCATCACCTTTGTTGGTAAGCCTCATGGAAAGTTGAAAACCTTTGAGAAAAATATAGAAAGAAAGCAAAAGAAGCATCCTTTCTATATATACCATAATACACTTACAGATTTGTTTAGTCATATATATATTTAATTGTATACAAACACCCATATATTAGGGTTTTACCTTACAAAAACACTTATTAAAGATGGTTTCTTGATTCTTCTATGGTGTTAAATCTGCATGCTATTTTAAGGCGTCAATCATGAATCATCATTGCAACTTGTTCCATTTGTAATCCGGCTGGAGATTGTTAATGCTTTCTTTTACTTCTATATTTAGGTTTGCAAGCACATAGACAATCATCCTCATGGCACTAGCATATTTGAGCGTATATTTGCTGGAATAAGCATCTATTATAATTACACGGGTACTGTCAAATGCTTTGATGTCAATGATGATCCTCACGGAATGAGTGGCTGGGACTGGCAGGTTTTCAAAACACATATTTTGTTGTGCAATGTTTCTTTATAGGATTGTTTCTGCAGACATCTTACTTATATGGATTTTTTTTTTTTGGTTTTACAGGCTTGCACCGAGATGATTATGCCAATGTCCAGTAGCAAAACCAATAGCATGTTCCCAACATATGATTTTTATTATCCAGCTTATCGAAATCAATGCTTTCAGAGTTATGGTGCACAACCAAGGCCAAGATGGATAACTACCGAGTTTGGTGGCCATGTAAGACATGCTTTCTCGTACAAGTGCTTTCCATAAAATCTAGTCTTGAATCTACTTGATTATTTAAGTTGGCTATATGTCTTAACCTGAAATGTTTACCAATCTTGTTAATCAAGATGGCAATTTTCATGCAAGGATTATAGATTTGGTTTCAATGGGTTTAGAATTTTAACACTATATATAAGGTTATCCAAATATATGGTTGCCAAGTTGCAATTTGAGATCATGCATTTGGATCAGGCCACAAGGAAAATGTTGAAGTCGGTTTCCTTGCAATTTTTCTTTCGTGGCTCTTAGTGGCCAAGTCAGTAACGGTTCTGAATGTTAAAGATTCAGGCGATGGTGCATAATGTATATTTTCATTTCCAGAAAGTTAAAGTGTCTGTACGTTATAGAATGAACATTTCTGTTTAGTACAATCATTTGCTGTTAATTCTGTTATGTGCCATTCCAGGATCCCCACTTTATATCTATTCTAACAAACCCAGTCAAACAATTCCTCTCATTGTCATGCATTGGGGAAGTGTTCTCGTTTCTATCTTCTTATTCCATCCATTGAACTATATCCACCAGATCTTATTTCTCTTGACTGAAATAAAAAAAAAGTCTTTTTCTTGATTGAAGGTGGCACCTAGCCTTTAGGTTTCATTTCATGATTAGAGCTAGCCAATTATCAATGTACTGGATCTTTAGATTTAGTCATGTAACAAGGGCTTTGGTCCAAAGTGGATGACCTAGGGGTGTATGTGGGGCAGATTCCAACTTGCTAAATCTGTCTGTTTAATATCTAGACAATCCTTATTTATTTGATTAATATTTGTATAATTATTTAAACATTTTAATTTATATTAGATGGATTAATCTTAAATTAGATAATATTTTACTTTTTTAGAAAAACAAATCTATATAATCCAAGTTTGAACATCCAAATTTGAATCGATAACACCTTTTCTACATATAATTTCATAGTCAACATAAAAATAAATTGAGTAATGTGCTACGTTAAATGTGATTTTTATCTTAAAACATGTAATTTTAAACATATTTTAATTCTTTTGCTGTCTTCACCTTATATATGAAGAATATTATATTACGTATACGTAGATAGAATAGCATCCAAATAGAATTGGATTGGCAGATATGTGAATAGCAGCAATATGGAATTTGGTTTTCATGTCTAAATAACGGTAACTAAATGGATTCCGATTTAATTGGTAAATAGGATACATATCCAATTTCAGTCTTCTATTTTTGTATATCAATTTTGGAAATTTGTAAGATATTGTAGTTGGTCTTTTTTTGCTAAAAAATTCAAAATTTTATCAGATTTTGGATTTTGAATATGCATTTAAATGCCTAAAGGTGCATGTTAGACCACAGTTTATATAAAGCATCTGCCTTGTTTGTTTTATTGCATTGTTAATGATATGAGCTGTTGAAGAGAGATGTTCTTTCAAATGCTTATCGTGCATACTTTTAAGTGGTTGATAGGATCATGTTCTGACGTCTGAAAATGTACCCTTTAAGTGTTTCATATATATGCATTTTGTCATGAAGGATTTGAAAATAGCATTAGAGAATTTTGGTAGTAACATCATCTTCTCCAACGGTCTTTTGGATCCTTGGAGTGGTGGCAGGTATTGTCTTCTTAATCCATAATCTGATACTGGTTATTTCTTTCTACTGCCGTTCCATGCATTCTAAATCGTTTGGCACTTACAGTGTCCTCCGGAGCATATCGAGCAGCATTGTTGCACTTGTCACTGAGCAAGGTCGTTTTCTAGCATCCATTCTTTTTAACATTTGGGTTGGTGTCTTCGTTGATGTGTCATGTTTTTATAATACAGGAGCACATCACTTGGATTTACGTCCTTCAACTGCTGATGACCCAGTTTGGTTAATAAAGCAAAGAGAAACAGAGATCCACATCATTCAAGGGTGGCTAGATGATTACTTCCAAGAAAAGAGTCGTGAGATGTATATTTAAAAAAAGAAATGTACAGTAAATTAATCAAATAGTCGTGAGATGTATGGTAATTTGGATAAGAAATGTACACAGCTCGCGATTCATTGGATCAATAAAAACATACGCCAACCCAATTGCTGTAGCGAGCGGGGGGTGCGATTAATTCAGCGAACGATTGACGCAATCCGTCAAATCAAAAATGGCACCCTTCATTGAAAACATTTAAATTTTAATAAAAATCATACATACAAGGATAATGTCCAGTATCTATAAAAAAAATTATAAAAAATTGATATTGAGAATATATAAAATTGATTTTCATTATCTCTCTCTTTTTCTCTTAAATCTCTCTACTTCTCTCCTTAATTACAAATTGAAATATCAAAATTACTAAATTATCTCATTTTAATAAAAAGAGTAAAAATTTAAAAGAATCATTTAAATTTAGATATCTACAAAATTAATTTTCTACATATGCCACTAAAAGATTAAGACTCATTTTAAAACCTTATCACTCGACTATAAATTAATAACAAGGAATCTTGTATTTAGACGAGGTAAGAATGATCTTTCAAATATTTATTTTGTTTCTAGTTCACGTAGCTGCTGTATTTTAATTTTGGAGGAAAAAAAATCGTCCGTTGTGTTAAGAGTTATCACTGATAATTGTGAGAATTTTTTCAGATATTATAATTTTGAAGTCGAATGTTTGCTAAATACAAATTTGTTTATAAATTTACAACCATGTCATTCAACTTTGTCACCAACGGTGAAAAAATAAAAAAAGTGACGACGGGTGGAAGTTGGCAGTTGATCTGTAAATGAACGGTACTGTGCAGTGGCGTCGGCCACGTCAAGCGTTGGCGGCCTTTATTTTTTATCCAATGTGGGCAGCTTTTCCGGCCGCACGTAAATCTGGAGTTACCGGTGTTGTCCGTCGCGCGCTTCGTCTCGGGCCTTTTCACTTGAACGGTGGACAAAAAGTGGTTGTGCACCGGCAATACCGGTCGGCAATTAACTCCGGTGCTGCAGAGAGTGAGAGAGCTCTCCGATTCATGTATATTTCTATCGGTTTCGTTTTTCATTTATCTTCATTTTTAAAATTATTTTTATTTTTACGATGATATTTTTATTTTTTAATTTACTCTTTTAGTTATTTTATCGTCATATTTTTTAATTACATCGATATTCTTATATTTTATATAATTATCGTTTGTTTGTATGATGTGGTGAAGTAACGTGAGTTTCGTGATTTTTTTTAAGTTACAACATGATTTATGGTAGAAAAGTCACGATAGTATTTCTTTTTCGAGAGTTAGTGATAAATAATGAATAATATTTATTATACTAATACGATGATAGTATTTTTTAAGAGTTACGATGATAATAACTTTTAAAAAGTTGTCATATCTAATAAATAGTAAATAACGTACAAGTTGTTTAGTAAATGATATTATAGAATACTGTAATACATAGTAAAAAATGAAAGTACACGGGACATAACACATAAACAAGTAGAAGCTTAAATTATATTATAATACAAATATTAATGCAACTTAAATTCACTACAATCACGTTAAATGTTAACTTATTAGATTTTTTGATTGATACACAAAAAATATCGTTAACTTAGAACATTCGTTATACGATCATTTCTTACCATTCCAGAGGTAATATTTTTGGTATCCATAAATTAAATAGAATTGAATTAGCCTGGTGTCAAGTCTGTGTACCCTACTCTGTTGTAAGTTTGGGCTGGTGGCGTTTATTGATTCAGGTATGGACATGTGCACCACGCATATATATTGATTGCAGTGTTGCTCTCCGATGGTTGCAGATTAATGGCATTAATCGGCTCATCGGTGGAGGAGGAGGGCTATAAAAGGCCCACGAGGCAGGCCGTAGTGATCTGGGGGGGTCTCCTCAATTCTCAGTTGCTGAGCCGTCGGGGGTGCCAAGAATGGGAAGGAAGTGGAGCCACCGGGCTGCACTGTTTGCGGCTCTAGTTCTGGCCATGTCGTTGGCCGGAGAGGCCACGTTTCGCTGGAGATGGCCTCCCGGTCGGCGGAGCCGGATGCCCCAGGCCTGGGTGAACGAGTTCCTCAACCCCCACAACGCCGCCCGCTTCCAGGTCGGCCTGCCGGGGCTCGTTTGGGACGAGAACGTGGCGGCCTACGCGTGGCGCTACGCCCAGCTGCGGCAGGGGGATTGCAAGCTTGTGCACTCCGACACCGGCGCCTCCCGGCTGGGGGAGAACATCTTCCAGGGTGAGGGTCGGGACTGGTCGCCGTCGGACGCCGTCGGGGACTGGGTCGACGAGAGGCGGTACTACAACTACTACACCAACACCTGCGCCTACGGCCAGGACTGCGGCCACTACACCCAGGTGGTGTGGCGCGGCACGACCAGAG
Organism: Amphibolis antarctica; assembly: GCA_024699675.1. Classification (NCBI taxonomy): domain Eukaryota; kingdom Viridiplantae; phylum Streptophyta; class Magnoliopsida; order Alismatales; family Cymodoceaceae; genus Amphibolis; species Amphibolis antarctica. The sequence continues at coordinate 7,916 of JAMKPZ010004022.1, read as the reverse complement.
TCGGCTGCGCCCGCGTGCGGTGCAACGGCGGCGGCGTGTTCATCACCTGTAACTATAGTCCGCCCGGCAACTACGTCGGCCAACGCCCCTACTAGGCCTAATATTATTTAATTGATTATACTCCTCTGTGTCTACCGATATATCGGAGAATGGTACCGGTCACGTGCATGTGGGACCAATGAATCATAAATGGCAATATTAAAATCGTCGATCGTGGTTACAGATCTACCACGGACTACGGTCGGTCGTCCTTTTGTAATTTTTTTTTGCAGACGATCGAATCGAGTTTTTTCTTTTCGCGACAGTAAATTATTATGTAATTTTAATATTATTTATAAAAATAATTTTAATTTTAATTTTTTGTAATTATTAAAATTGAAACAAAACTCTTGAGGACCATATATATATATATATATATATATATAACCATGGATTTTCGAGGGTGACTCGAGAAAAAGATTGAGTTGCAGTTGGATTTAATGGTAAAATTTATTGAAATAGATTACTATTATTATTGAAATAAAAATAATTGATGAATATAATGTTGTGTAATAATAGTTAAACTAAATGGTCATAGGTTTGAATTTTAGGTTGTTAAAATTAATTATTAATCATCTTGTATTCTTAATATATGAATTAAATGAATGATATCAATTGATCTCGTTTGTTAAATCAGAGTTAAGAGTAATTTTATAAATAATGTTGAAGTTGTATAATAAATTATAAAATAAAATTTATATAATAATGATGAAATATGAAAATTTACGAATAATTAAAATATAAATTTTATTTTATAATAATAAATTATAAAATAAAATTTTATATAATAATAGTAATTTATATAAAATTAAAATTTAAACTAAAATTCCCATCGATCCGATACAAACGTAAAAAAAAATTGGACTAAAAAAAACTGGAGTAAATTTCCATGGGCACGACGCGACACGGCACGGCTGTTGACGTTACTTTTCCTTACGTCGTTCTTCCGTGTTTCTCGCTTTCTCCGCCGCCACCAGTACCTTCGAGGTGGGGGTTGAGAGAAGGAGATTTGGGGGACTGCGGACTACTACATGGAAACCAGCACGGTGATCTCCGGGCTTCGCTCCCAACAAGCTCCCCCGTTGACGTCATCATTCCGGAGAGCTTCCTTTTCCTTCGATTTGCATTCCGCTTCTTTTTTGAAGGTAGTGAGCATTTGACGACCGGTCACGCCTATTTCGGCAAATAGCGTTTAGGGCTTGGGTTCTCTGTATGATTCATCCTCATCGTTGTCGCTTTTTTTTTTTTTTCAAAATTCATAAACCGAGTGTCGTAATTTTTTATCTTTTTTTTGAATAATTTGTAAAGCTGTCACCGTTTTCCTGTTTTTTTGTGTCTACGAACTTCGAGCTTTCTTTCTTGTGGAGGAGGACCTGTATGATTGGGTTTGCTTGCGGCTGGCAATTGCATACACATGATTCTTCCACATAGAATGTGCGCAAGCTTTGCCTTTTTCTTTGCTCCCCATATAACAACCGATTATAAAGCACTGTTCTGAGTGTTTGTTATTATTATTTGATGATGGTATTATTTTTGCCTGGTTCGATCCCATCTAACTGCACTAATTGCTGTTGGGTTGTTTGTCTGGTTACCATCCATAATGCACGTCTTCCATTCTTATAGGGTTGTTGAGATGACAAGAGAGGTTTTAACCATTCAACCCCATCGATAATTGAGTTTCTCATTTTATTGTCTAATTCTGAATTGAGATTTCAATTGTCGTGCATGATAATGGATTTATGGACAGGAATACTTCGCTATCTATGTATATATTTGTTTAATTTGTACTTACCATGCAGATTCAAAGCCAAATCTCTTCAACTCATTTCATCTCTCTATCAGGCTCTCAAATAAAATGTAAAGCATCCAGAACAAGTACCTATAGGTCTGAGTTATACTCCATATGCTTGTAACATTCATCACCTTTTTAAAAAATTTGGTATACTTGTTTTTATAATATTTAAATCGTTGATTTCTACTTTACATGTTAAATCAATTTTTTTGAGTAGTCCGCAATCATAGCATGAATTAAGATAACAGAAGTACATACTGAATCAATTTAAGAATTCAATTGCAAAAAAATTATGATAAAGTGTTTTTTCAAAGATGTATATATCAACATATATAGTTTAACTGCATATATATGCAAAAAATTAAAGGAATTCTATGCTCGTCCATGGTGATTCATCTAAGAGAATTTAATTTCTGGGAAAAATTATGCTAGCTAGTTTTCATGGAAAAATCATAAAATCCAGCCTCTTTTTATAGAAGTTGCATCAGCTGCTCTAGAAGCCTAAGAATGAATTGGGGTGTTTGTTGCTAAAAAATGTGTATCTCTTGAAAGTTATCTTCCATTGCCTCTCTTGAAGGTTATCTGCGATTGCCATGTTTGAAACTTCGTGGGTTTTTGAGAAGCCAAATTTGTAGGAGTTATTAAAATCTACTCCAAACAAGACCTAAATAAAGAGAAAAAAGGAACGGATAAAATATATCCATCTCCTTCCATCTTTGCTGTTTTACCTTCAAGATCCAATTCGTATTATGGGAACACTGATTTTTTTTGTCTACATGTGTATGCAGTAAAGAGGTTTCTGAGCTTGCTGATATAGACTGGGATAATCTCGGTTTTGGTTTGGTGCCAACTGATTATATGTGGACGATGAAATGTACTGGAAGTGGAACATTTACTGAAGGTGAACTGCAGCAGTTTGGAAATGTTGAATTGAGCCCTTCCTCTGGAGTCTTAAATTACGGGCAGGTTAGTCTTATCATCAGTGCATAACTTATTTTCATACCACTAGTGTATCTATTTCTCTATTTTCTGGATCATATATTTTGTTTTCCTTGTGTGGGGTTGCTTCAGCAGAATCTTTATTTTTCACGGCACATTTGTCATGGTATTTATTTGTGATCATGCATTATGGTTGATTTAATTAAAATACAACTTGTTGATTACTGTCCATCAATCACTTAAAATCATTGTTGTAAAGTGGCCTTTTAAACATTTTTTAGCTCAATCCATTTAGTTTTATGGAAAAATGTTTGAAAATGACCTGTTTTTCCATTTAAATGACCATTCTTTGGTCCCAAACACACAATGGAGAGAAGAGTGGATGCTTAAGAATAATTAGGGGAGCTTGATGCTTGGGCTCCTATCATGGCGAGTTTGTTGTGGAGGTGTAGGCAAGAGGTTGCTTGGGCAATGCTGGAGAATCTTGTGGTTGGTTTCATTTCATTGAAATCCTCTTTTTTTGAATCCTGTTGGATTTATGTGATGTTCCAAGCTTTGAAGACATTCCAAGGTTATTAAGGAGATTGAAGGAGGTGCATAGAGATACATCCTTGGGACGAACTTGGATGCTACTGTGGTGAAAGTTGAACTCTGCAAAGGTGTCAAGTTCCCTAACAAGGTTCCATTAGTGTGTGGAGAAAATTCCTTTTAGGTTGGTATTTATATGCAAAAGTCAATGGGGGAAATGGGGAGAGAGGTGTATTGGATTGTAATGGTTTGGAATATAGTAGCATGAGGGAGCCTGTACGGAAGCAAGGTTCTATGTTTGGGTGGGGATGATAGGCAGAGGGATAGAAAGCGACCATCAATGGATGTGTGTGTGTGTGTGTTGCTGATGAGGGGACTAGTCTATCAGAGGAGACAAGTGGAGTGGATTTGGCAGTTGGTGTAGTTCAAAGAGAAGGTGGAGTAATTAATGAGGAAGAGAGTTCAAATATCGGAATTCAACATATGGAGGAATAGAATAAGGAAAATCAAGATAAAATCTAGGATTGGATTGAAGGTGTTTTTTATGAGAGTGTAGATCACATTTGCATGTGTAGATTTTTACTGATTATTCGAATAAAAAGAATAAGCATACTTGTCACATGCAAACCGTGGTTAGCATAGAAAATTTATATTAGTCCAATTTTGATGCACCACCACGATGTGAGTTTTTCTACTGTCTTGTTTGGCCTTACTTTGAGTCACATCATCAAGACTTTGATTTCAGTCCTCAAGCACGTCAATTTAAAAACCACATCTGCATGTCCACTTTGATTATGCTTAAATTGGTAAATTTAATTAGGGGAGCTTGATGATTATTGAATGTTGAAATTAGTTAAAATGACCAATTTTTTTCTTGAGCAAAATAATAACATTATTGGAATGAGATTCAACTGAAAAATGATCATTGCAGATTCAAGCATTTGAATCACAAAGATCAGAAATTTGTGTCAATCAGTTTGGTTGTGTGATTGATTTCAAAGAGAAATCTATGTCCGTGCTGGATTTTTGATAGAGATGCAAAGAGATCAATAGTAATCTCCCTAGATATTTGAGCTGAATGTCTGACACTTGCTGAGAAGACCATTGTTAGTGACCCAAACATCAAAATTTCAGCCATTGGCATAATAACCACTACTTTTTTTTAAGTTTTAATTTCTATTCTTTTGTGTTTATACATTGGCCTTGGGGGGCCATATTGTACTACGTTTTGCACTTCATGATCACAACAAGAATTGTAATTCTACTCCACCAAAGGCATAGGGCATTAATTTTTAAAAGCATGTAATATAGCTGTGTGGAGAAAAGGATCCTCACATGTGAAAGGGAGATGCATGAAGGATCTCTGCCTGTGAAAGGGACACATGTGAGGGTAATTATACACATGTAGAAAAGAGAAGATAGTGAAAAAACTCACATTGTGGTGGTGTGTGAGGACTAAATGTAGGAATTGGTCAAACCAGTAAATTCTTTATACTTATTGTCGTTTGCATGTGACAGGTATACTTCTTTTTATTCAATTAATCAGTAGAAATCTACATATTTGTATGTGATTCTATGCTTTCTTACCCTCTTGATCTCTTACAGAAGGTTTTTAATTTGGCACTGTTGTGCTAGTGATTATGGAGATGACATAATGATGACACTTCACTATGGCTGGCTGTGTTGAAGAGTATCCTCCACGGAATGGTAGGTACTCGTCCACTTCTTGTTTATGGAAAATGTGGAGTCTCTGAATGAACTGAAGTTGGAAATGGCACTAGCGTCAAATTTTGCTTGGACAAATGGGCAGGAATGTATGCTCTGCCAACACAATTTCTGGACATTTCGACTAAGCCTGGAAGATATGTAAGATAACTTGTGTAATTTGTTTGGACATTTTTAACCTGTCCAAGTTTTGTACTAGCTATTTCAAGGTGAGAAAATGAGGCATATGCACATAGCAGAACATTGCAGTATTGTGACCATTCCATAAATTATATTCTACTTGGCCATAGTTTAAAAAGTAATTATATACAGATACACTTGATTGCACTTGTATCATAATATTTATTTGTAAGTAGTGTTAAAGGCATTTCATTTATTGTCTTTTGTCATGCTCTCTTCCCTCTATAACTAGTAGATTTTACTCTCAGGGATTATTTGAAGGTTTGAAAGCATATAGGAAGAAAAATGATTCTATTTTGCTTTTTCGACCCGAGGAAAATGCATTGCGAATGAGATTTGGTGCAGAGAGGACGTGCATGCCCGCACCAACTGTTGAACAATTCGTAGAAGCTGTAAAAAGGACTGTTTTGGCAAATAAACGCTGGGTATGTAGCATTTATTGCATTGGAAGTTAGTGGTAGTCTAGACCTGATTTGCAGACTTGCAGGCATAACTAAGTTATTGTTTAATTTATTTCAGGTTCCCCCATCAGGTAAAGGCTCTTTATATATTAGACCTCTGCTGATGGGAACTGGGGCAGTGCTTGGTCTAGCACCAGCACCTGAGTACACATTTCTTATTTTTGTGTCTCCTGTTGGTAATTATTTCAAGGTTTGTCATATATTTTGCATTTTTCTTTTGGCGGTTCATTTTATTTTTTAGTGATGTTTTGAGGCCAATATTTTAATATGCTTGCTCATTTATACTCATTGCTTGAACTACATGGATCATATCACTTTTAAACCTATTTTTTCTGTTACAGTAGATTCCATTCTGGGTGCCAGAAATGCTTTGAGTTAAATTCTTAATTTGGTTTACAATTCTTTATATCAGTATCATCATATTGATTTGAAGATTGATAGAATCTGTTGTAACTCATATGTCTTTTATGGTTGTTTAATTTGTTCACCGTGGCATTTGACTTTAAGACATCTCGTTAAAACTTTCTACGTCACCAATCGGTGGAACCAGGATTTTTTTAGCTACTTCTTATTTAATAAACTAATAGAATGAAATGAATTTATCTCAATAAATTTAATAAATTCAACAATGATAAATACTATAACATTTCATGCCGTGGAAATATTTTTGATGTCAATGCGTGATAATATTGATGATAGATCTTAATATCTTTTTCAATGTAGGTTACTAACTGATTATTTGCGGACTCATATCCTACCATGTAATTATATTTGTCACTATTATGAGAAAAAAGTAAAATGCATAAACTAATCCATTTAAAAATGACAAAAATAAAAACTAGGATGAGTTTAGCTTATAAGTGTGGGAGGAAAACAAAACAACAAATTATAAAAGAGCAACAAGATGGTCCAGATTCTAAGCTAAAAAAATCAAACAAATAATTGCAAGTTCAGCCTATCCAACAATAACTACCAGTGCCTTGATCCCATCATATTTGATGAGAATATAGCCTATATTCAAACGAAACAAAAATGAAAATTGAATCTAACAGTGGTGGTGCATTGCTGTTCTGTAATACCCTTGCAGTTATAGTGGCATGATTCCACTACCTTGATGTAAGACTAGATGCTAAGAATTGGAATTTTTAATCAAAGGAAACCTAACATAATAAATATTTTTTCACTCTTGTTTTTATTCATTTGCGAGAAATTTGTTTTCGGCCCTCTTTATTTGCAAGGATTAATGGGATCTTATGCAGTTGCGGGAATTTGTAAATGTTCGTGGAAGTGAAGTGTTAACCTTGCATTCACACTCCAAATTGGAGGAAATATTTACCCTGGAATTTCGTGTTCCTACCTTTCTCTCTCTAACTTGGATTTCTTGTTTTTATCTCCCTTCTCTCTTTGCCTTGAATGTCTTCCTCTATATCATTAATTTTTAAAAACTTGATTGCTACAGAAAATTTTACAACTTCAAACGTGACAGCAAACAACAATTGTTGCAGACTTCTTTTTGGACTTAATATTTGAAAACTTTTATAAAATTATATCCTTGTTATCACTTGTCATGCTCTCAATCTAATCACGTATTCACATATGATTTAAATATAAGTTTAGCTTGGAAATTTTGTATAGTTCTCATCATGTTTCATCTATAGACGCTTTATTTTATGTAGATTTCTTTATATGTTTTTATTTTCCATTATGACAACTTGTTTTATTGAACTGTTGCATTATCTACTTTTGCAGGGCTTGGACCTGGCTCCAATTCATCTGGTAGTAGAAAATGAATTTCATCGTGCTGCTCCTGGTGGGACCGGAGGTGTAAAAACAATTGGAAATTATGCTTCGGTAATCAAACACTGTAGACCAGGCTTTCCAGAAAGGCATTCTCATAGATGAACTGTATGATATATCTAAATATTAAAACATAATGATATATTAAGCACTGTTCTGCGATGCCCAGCATGAAATATCTAAGTATAGAAAACACAAAACGAAATATTTCAGAGTCATCTTTCAACAGTCTTATCTCAAAAATTCAGTAACGTTAACATATGAGAATGCTGTGACTATCTCTTGTTATCATGTTGCTAATCTAAAATAACTGCTCAGAAAGGGTAAAAGGTTTGTAAAAAAGATGTATCAAGCAGAAATATGTTATTTATCATGCTATTTTGCTCTTGTATCAAGCAGAAAGAACCTTCTTTTTATGATTTTATTAATATTCCATGTTTCTGCTAAAAAAAAAA
>JAMKPZ010004017.1:0-32737 GCA_024699675.1 Amphibolis antarctica | reverse complement strand
TATTGTTAAGCATAACCACAAATTAATTACTCCATAGCGTCAATAGATTGATTATTTCAAATAACACGTTTTGATCGAACAAAAGTCGGCATTTTGGGTTCAGTGAGCCCAAGTACAAAGAAAGCTACAGTCCATCAATTATTGTTAGGCCTAATTCCATCCAAGACAAGCCCAATTATGTCTCCTTCCTTGTTCGAGTATGTGCTTAATTAACATTTGTGCTCTTCCCATTAAATTGTACTTTGAATGAATAATTAATGGTACATGACTGAATTCTCTCCTGCGACACGGTGAGGTGGTATGCGTGTTTTTCCACGATCACGGTCAAGTGAACTTCTCCAGGTTCCAATTCAAACAAATCGATATTTTGTTTAATGATAAAATGTTGTCATCGTAAACACATCTGAAATCATTTCCTAGGTGCACAAGAGTTTTAGATTACACGTGTGTTCAATTAATTTTGAATTGTAAGAGTAGTAGAATGGTAGAACATTATTAGATCACCACAAAGATGCAATGAAAATGCTACGTACTTAACATCACCTTACTAATTATTTTTTAAATTCATGTTACAACAAGGGTAGATGTTAATACTCATTTTTTACCATATTTTCCATAATTCCACAGTAACAATTTTGTCACAAATTCCAAGTCAATTAAATTTTTTTACTTGTAATGAAATTTTGATCTTTCAAATTTATTTATAAAGATTGTATTTGATTCCTTACAGATTAGAGATTGAGGCTTCATTTGGGAAGTCACTTCCAAATCTAAAAAATCACTCTCAAATCTATGATAACATGAGTAGATTTTAGAAACGACTTTTTCATATTAACATTATCATAATATCTAATTACGTCAATATTAAAAAATACAATTTCAACATTGACATTCAATTACATCAATATTAAAAATTACAATTTCAACATTAACATCTAATCACATCAATATTAAATAAAAAATGTCAACATTAAATTATTTAAAACGGCTCGATGATCGATGTAGGCAAATGGTATTTTCTTTTCAAATTTACAAAAATAACTTTTTATTGCTCTTAGGGTTGAAAAAGTTATTTCCAAATGTTAATAGGCTATGTCGACGGTCCAAAATTATTTTATGCATAGCACTATTAGTTGGTCGACCCAAGAATCATAGCACTATAATTTATTTTATGTCATGCTCGTTGACCAACATGATTTTAATTTATGTTAATTATTATTTTCATTTTATTAAAAAATAATATAATTTAATTTATAAATATAGTTAAAAGTGGGGTTTGAATCCACAATGATACAACCATATACTACTCATTAATGTTGGATCTGGACAGAAGAAATCGAAGAACAATTTGGATATCCATTCTGAAACAAGAAAAAATGGAGAATGGTTCGGATATCTATTTGGATATCCATTTTACTCTAGTTGAAGGTTTTTGTGGAGTTAGTCTCTAGCACATTCCAAGTGAAGTCTAGCTGAAGATTCGAAGGACAAACAAGATGACAAGGGTGTCATGTTGATGCTATACTAGACATGGGGGCCATAACGTTTACACCAACCCAGATGCAAGAGGCATAACATCCAAACTATACTGGACGTCAAAGGTGTAACATCTGTGCAAACTGAACGTGTCATCCATCAGGTTTAGCTTAAACCTAATGGGATTAGGGCACTATATAAGACCCTAAGATGTAACCTAAAAGACAATACAAGGGTTTTGTGTGTCTTTGACGGTAGCAACAAAATAGTAGCAACTCTCTTGTGCTCGTGGACATAGGCTAGGCCAAACCATGTAAATCTCTGTCTCTTATGTGATTGATCTTCCTTCTTCATCTCTCTCTCATCCTTGCTTGCAACGATCCTCTTCTTCCACTATGAGTGAGAGTATCTAGGTGGAGTGTTCTCGTTTTCCTACAATTGGTATTAGAGGGTTAGGTTTGCAGTTTAAAGGTGCAATGTGCAATCATTGCTAAAAGAGTAGGAGCTATGGTAGAAGACAGTAAAGTGAAGATTGACAAGTTTCATGGTAAAGACTTTAGATTCTAGAAGATGCACATAGAGGACTATTTGTATCAGAAGAAGTTGCACGATCTGCTATTGGGACAAAAACTAGAAGGAATGGAACAAGCTACATGGGAGCTATTGGACCATCAAGCTCTAGGAGTGATCAAACTAACCTTGGTGTGAAATGTTGCGTTCAACATAATCAAGGAGAAGACCACCATAGGACTACTGAAGGTGTTGATAGATATGTACAAGAATCTTTCAACATCAATTAGGTATATTTGATGAAAAGATTGTTCAATCTCAAGAAGTCAAAAGGTGCATCTGTTACTGATTATATCAATGAGTTTAGTACTATATTAACTCAATTAAGTTCTATGGATATTAATTTCGATAATGAAATTAGAGCATTAATTTTGTTGTCCTCATTACCATAGACTTGGGCTAGAGTTGTTACTAGTGTCAGTAGTTCACTTGGACAGGAAAAGATGAAACTGAATGACATTAGGGATTTAATCCTCAATTAGAATATGTGAAGAAGAAGTAACTTTTATGTAGAATCGTCTGGTGCTGCCTTGAATGCAAATAGTCGAGGTACGGGTCAACAAAGAAATGAAGATAGGAAGAGTACCTCTAAATCTAGAGGGAAGAGTATTCCTAGGAGGAAGGTGAATTGTTTCAACTATGGCAAGAGAGGCCACTTTGAGAGGGAGTGCAGAGCTCCCAAGAGGATGGATCAAGGAGGGGACAAAGACAACAAGTCAGCCAACTCAACTAGGGAAGAAATTTCAATGCTCTTGTCTGTTGTATAGAAAGCTCAATTGATTTGTGGATTCTTGATTCATGTGCGTCCTTCCACTCCACCAATATGGAATTATTGCTTAACTACAGAACAATAGAGAAGAGAAAAATTTATCTTTCTGATGGAAGAAGTCTAGACATTGTGGGCACAAGAGAAGTTCACATCAAGACACACAACAACAGTGTGTGGAAGTTGGAGAATGTGAGGTATGTTCCTAACTTGGCAAAGAACCTGATTTCTACTGGTTAGCTTGATGATGTAAGTTACACCACTAGCTTTGGAAGTGGACAATGGAATGTAACAAGAGGTGCCTTGGTGATTGCTAAGGGCAAGAAAGTAGGCACACTGTACTACACCCTAGATGAATACAATTTGGCTGCAACAGTGAGCATGGCAGAGACTACCTCATTGTGGCATAAGAGGCTAGGCCACATGAGTGAGAGAGGACTGAAGATGATGGTGTCCAAGGGAAGAATTCCAAGTCTCAAATCAATTCAGTTGGAATTCTATGAAGATTGCATTATGAGGAAGTAAAAGTAGGTAAACTTCACAAAAGCAATCATGACTACCAAGTTGAATATGCTAGAGTTAGTGCACACGGATGTTTGGGGACCAGCACTAGTCAGATCCTTGGGTGGCTCACAGTATTATGTCACCTTTATTGATGATTGTACCAGGAAGGTTTGGGTGTACTTCCTAAAGAATAAGTTTGAAGTTCTAACAATTTTCAAGAAATGGAAAGCTAAAGTTGAAAATCAGACAAACTTGAAGGTGAAGTGTTTGAAGTCAAAAAATGGGGGGGAATATTGGAGTAATGACTTCAAGAAATTTTGCGAAGATTAGGGTATCAAGTAGATCAAAACAGTCCCAAGAAATCCTCAACAAAATGGCATTGCTAAGAGGATGAATAAGACACTGAATGAGTGGGCAAGAAGCGTGAGACTACATGCTAGCCTCCCCCAAAAAGTTTTTGGCAAATGCAGTGAGTACAGCCACCTACCTAATCAATAGAAGACCTTCTATTCCTATAGACTTTAAAATTCTAGAAGAGGAATGGACAGCAAAGAAGGTGAACCTCTCTTATTTGAAGGTGTTTGGATGTGTAGCTTATGTGCATATCAAAAGTGATGCAAGAGACAAGTTGGATCCGAAGACAGTGAACTGCTACTTCATTAGTTATGGTGGTTATCAATTTGGTTATCAGTTTTGGAATGACCAAAGCAAAAGTATCGTAAGAGAAAAGGATGTTGTCTTCAATGAGTCTATTTTATACAAGCACAGGACAATTGCAAGTCAAGTGAACAGCAACAATCAACCTCAATCTAGTGAAGAGGTTGAGTTGGAGGGTAGTTCCAATGATGAGATTGTTGGTGAAGAAGCTAAGACTTCACAAATAGACATTGAAGAACATCCAAAAGAAGAAGAAGAAGTTTCTACATAGCAACTGAGGAGATCCACAAGGATTACAAGACCTCAACGATTCTCAATATACTTCCATTATTTGTTGCTAATGGAGGATGGAGAGCCTGAAGATTATGAAGATACAATTCAAGCCAAAGACTCCAATAAGTGGGAGTTTGCCATGAGAGAAGAGATTAACTTTCTTAAGAAGAACTGAACTTGGTCCTTGACCAAGTTGCCCAAAGGAAAGAAGGTTCTGCATAACAAATGAGTGTTTAGAGTCAAGCAAGAAGTGGATGGTTCTAGAAGATACAAGGCAATGTTGATTGTCAAAGGCTTTCAATAGAAAGAAGGAATCGACTACATAGAGATTTTCTCCCCAGTAGTCAAGATGACAACAATCAAGGCAATTCTTAGCATGGTAGCTACTAAAAACTTGTATTTGGAATAGTTAGATGTTAGGATAGCATTCTTGCATGGTGATTTGGAAGAAGACATCTACATGAAATAGCCTAAAGGATTTGAGATTCAAGGGAAACAGAATCTAATTTGTAGGCTACATAAGAGTCTTTATGGGCTAAAACAAGCCCTTAGACAATGGTACAAGAAGTTTAATAGCTTTATGTGTACTAATGGCTTCAAAGGTTGTAACATGGATGTTTGTTGCTACTACAAGGAAGTAGGTAGTTCTTACTTGATATTATTGTTGTATGTTGATGATATGCTCATAGTTGGAACATGCATGTATGAAATCAACAAGCTAAAGAAACAGATATCAAGGGAGTTTGATATGAAGGATCTAGGTGTTGCTAGACAAATCCTTAGGATGAAAATCATTTGTAACCACTCTATAGGGACTTTGATGTTGTCTAAAGAGAAGTACATTGAGAAGGTGCTGAACAGATTCAACCACTCAAGTGCAAAGTCAATTGAGACACCACTAGAAAGCCATCTAAAATTGTCTAAGGAGGATGCACCAACGAACCAAGAAGAAAAAGAGCTTATGAATAATATCCCTTATGCTTCTACAGGACTTTGATGTATGCAATGATTTGCACAAGACTTGACATAGCTCATGTAGTGGGAGTTGTCAACAAGTTTATGTCAAATCTAGGAAAGGAACATTGGGAAGGAGTAAAATGGATCCTATGTTACTTAAGGGGATCAGCCAAGGTTAGACTATGCTTCAACATGGAGAAGGTAGGCCTATAGGGATACTATGATTCAAATTTAGCTAGAGATGTAGATAAGAGTTGGAGTACATCTGGGTATGTTTTCACTCTTAATGGCATAGCTATCAGCTAAGCATCTATGTTGCAAAGAAAGGTTCCCTTGTCAACCACTAAGGTAGAATTGATTGCAATTAAAAGCCATCAAAGAGATGATATGGCTGAAGAATCTCTTGAAGGAGTTGCACAAGGAAGATGGAGGCAACACACTTTGGTGTGATAGTCAAAGTGTCATTCATTTGGCAAGGAATCCTAATTACTGTGTAAAGTTCAAGTATTTCAAGATCAGGTATCATTTCATCAAAGAAATGATTGAAGAAGGTTCACTCTTGCTGAAGAAGGTTGCAAGTGTAAAGAGTCTAGCAGATGGACTGACTAAGGGTGTGAGCACTCTAAAACTAAGGTTATGCAAAACCTCAGTTAGCCTCTTAGATGCTTGAAGAAGGAGGCATGGCACAAGGGATGCATGGATGCATTTTTTGATGAAGGATTAGTACTATAGGTTACTGAGCTATAGGTGAAATCCTTGAGACAAACTCCAAGTGGGAGATTGTTGGATCTAGATAGAAGAAATAGGAGAACAATTTAGAGAACAATTTGGATATTCATTCTGAGAAAAAGAAAAATGGAGAATGGTTCGAATATCCATTCAAATATCTATTTTACTCTGGTTGAAGGTTTGTGTAGAGTTAGTCTCCCACATGTTCCTATTGAGAACTCACCTTCTATAAGTTTTGATGATGTCAAATAACTTGGCATATAGCAAATGAAAGCATGAAGAAACCAAGTCCAAAATACAAAGTCATAAAGAAAGAATGAAGAAATTATATGAAGAAAGCCAAAGAACTTTGAAGAATTAAAAATGAAAGTGTTAAAGCTAATGAAGAAGAGTCATGAGCATGTACACTCATTTAAAAAGGTTTGGACACTAGTTTAGGTCACTCATTTAAATTCTAAGTCCACACACATAAAAATCAACATAGGGAAAATCAAAATAATGATTGGAAAATCGTTATAACGATTCACTATTCATTTGTTAGATCACATGACTCTACATCTAAGAAATTTGGTACGACGATTTGAAAAATTATTATAATGAATTTTGATTGAGTTCCAAAACTTAGAAAATATTTTGAAAATAAGTCTATTAGAGAAAATCCCATAGATTAAGAAATTTAGGAAATTCAATATAACGATTTGAAAAATCGTTATAATGAATTTTTGAATATGCTCCAAAACATAGGAAATATTTTGAAAATAAGTTTGTTAGAGAAAATGCCATAAATTAAGGAACTTTAGAAATCGGTGTAACAATTTTCATAATCATTGTAACGAATTTTGAAATTCAAATAATACTTAGGAAAGTTTTGGAAAAATATTTACTTAGAAATTCAATCAAGGAAAATCTGTAATTTTAAATAAACAAGAAAAATCAGTATAACGATTTTCATAATCATTATAAAGAATTTTGAAATTTAAATAATACCTAGGAAAGTTTTTGAAAAGATATTTACTTAAAAATTCAATAAAGGAAAATTCGTAATTTTAGATAATCAAGCAAAATCAGTATAACAATTCTGAAATCGTTATAATGAATTTTGAATTTGTCACTTATTAGGAAAAATTTTGAAAAGATTTAGTCCTTAAGATTAAATTTGAAAATTCCAAGATTTGACACCTAAGAAAATCATTATAACGATTTTTAAAACATTATAATGAATTTTTCAAAACACCAATTCAGTACAACGAATCTTTTAAATATAGCGAAAACTATAAAAAATGTTATAACAAATTTAAAATTCATTATAATGATTTTGGATAGATTTTAAGTTAAGTTTACATCTATAAATAGGAGTTTGATTCATCATTTTTACATACCATTCACTCACGAATTTTCACTCTCCTTCTCATAGCTCTAGTGCTCATGTCTTGGACTTAGTTCAATGAATTTTCGTACTTCGGTGAGAGGAGATCTTGAAGGTGTAAAAGCTTAAAGTCTAATTTATGTGCTCCTTCGAGGTGAAGACATTCTGATTTCTCTAAAAGAGATTGGTCTCTTGTTTTCTTCTTAAAGGGATTGGTCTCTTGTTTTCTCTTGTTAGTTTGGATGTGTGTTCCATCAAAACACACATGGGTACTCCATTTTGGAGTGGTGGGTTGAAGAGTTTGACCTTAAACTCTTGTTGGCTAAAGAGTTCGACCTTGAATTCTTGTTGGTCGAAAAGTTTGACTATAAACTCTTGTTAGTTGAAGGATTCGACCTTAAATCCTTGGTCGGTTGGAGGATTCGACTTAAATCCTTAGTTGGTTGGAGGATACGACATAAATCCTTAGTTGGTTGAGAGTGTGACCACAAACTCCTATGTTGGTTGGTTGGAAAGTGCAACCACAAATCCTTATTGTATTTAGTTGGGTGTTTGACCTTAAACACTCAATTTGTAATAGTTTTTATAGTGATTAGACTAGGCTCAAGTTTCTTAAGCTTGGGGCTGGACGTAGTCAATTGATGAACCACCTAAAAATCTGTGTGCTTTATTTTCTCATTCTCATTATTGTTTTTGTATCAAATCAACTATTCGCACATTGTTTTATTTAGAAATTCGTATTCAATTTTATATCATATTACTTGTTTCACTTCCACATCGTTTTCATCATTCGTATTTCGTTTACTTTGTATTTTTAGTTAAATTCGTAAGAAAATTTGTTGAAATTTGAACAATCACTATTCACCTCCCCTCTAGTGGCTATGATTGATCCTAACAATTGGAATCAAAGAAAGGTTGTTTTTGTTGATCTAACAATCACAAAAACACAATGGCCACTCAAATACAAGAGGGACATGATATTAATAGACCACTCATGTTTGATAGTTTGAATTTTAAATTTTGGAAATGAAAAATGATTGTATTTCTTAAATCTGTGAATCTTGATTTGTGGAATATCATTGAACATAGTTCACCATGTTTAAAAAAGCCATATATGCTTATGAATGAAAATGATAAGAAAATTGTTTCCTTAGATGCTATGGCCTTGAATATCATATATTGTGCTTTGGATGAAGAAAGGTTTGACTTTGTTTCTAAGTATAACACTTCTTCTGATGCTTGGAGAAACATTAAAAAGCAAATGAAAGAAACAAGAAATGAAGATGAAGTCAAAAAGAAAGACACAAAAATCTTAATTGAAATTTCAAGAGCTCAACAAGAGATTAAACAAAACTTGGAAATGAAACCTCAATCTTCAAAAAGAAGAGGGAAGAACTTGAAGAAAAAGAAGAAGAAAAATAAGAGTATGCTAAAGAATACACAAAATGATCTTAGTGAAAAATTAAATACCTTAAAGGAAGATCAAGTCAACGTGTGCTTTATGGCACAAGAAGACAAAGTACACTCCAATTCACAAAACTCTATTCATAATGAAAATGATAACTATGATTATGATGAGCTCATGGATGCATATTTTTCTATGCATGATAAGTATAAAGAACAAAAGAAATTGTTGAAAAAAGAAACATCTTGTATTGATAATTTGCAACAAGAAAATGATAGGATCTTAATTGAAATTGAAAAGCTTAGAAAGGAAAATAAAACTTTAATAGAAAAATAAAATAATACTACATGCATTTTTGAACTTGAAAAGGAAAATGATTCTTTGCATGATACAATAAGTAGACTAGTAAAAGAAAGCAAAGATACACTTGACCAAAAAAGCAAGACTAATTGTATTAACTATGTGATTTGAAAGAAGAAAATAACATGCTGAAAAACAAAATCAAATAATTGTCAAGAAATGCATCTAAAGATATTGCATATAATAGAGAGCACATGCATAAGTGCACTCTTGCATATAGACCATTATACAAGTTTGATGATGTTCCATATTGTGGTGGATTTATTAGAAGAGTTTATAATGGTGATTATGTATTTGTTCTAAAAAGAATTGAAAAGAAAATATGGTTACCCATTGAAAATAAATTCAATTTTGAGAACTAACCCTCAATGACATAAGAAAATGTGGGGGGGGGGGTGAGCTACCATCTTTGACTATATGATTAAACAATTTAAAAATTAGAATAAGTCTAAATATGAATCAACTTAATGTAGACTTCATTGTAGTTTCGTATTTCACTTTCACTATGAGCATAATTCTAATACAGAATCATATTCATTAAGTGGAAAGTTACTAGATGTTACATATTTGAAAAATATGTTATAGGATTGAAATTATAAATAAATTTCATAATATGTGAAAATTAATAACAAAAATAGCAATCTATTTAAATGAACTCTCTTTTCGTCAGTTTGCATTTTAAAATTTCGGTTTAGTGAAGTTGTGATGGTTTTGGATAAACACAATAGATTTTGATAAACACTAAAATTATTAGAAGTCTGAATAAATGAATTTGGTAGATTTAGCAAGATATATATCCTTTTGAATCTCATGGAATGTTGAATATTATATCTTGAAAAAAAATTAGAATTTCTTAAAGTTCAAAATTATGAACTTAGACTTAGATAAGAATATCTGTATTAAGGTGTAACAATACACCAACATTAAAAAGGACTTTGCAATTTGATAAATTATGATGTAGCATAAATTTATAACTATATCATGATTGAATGATGTGCTTTAAGAATTACTTTAAATTTCCTTATATATCAGAAAATTAGGTAATCAGATTTTCATCTTCTACTGGATTTGAAATCTCTCAATTCAAGAACAAAATCAGATTATCAATTTGAAATCTGATTTGAAATCCATCTCTCACTATTTTCAATACTTGATGAATATTAATGGATGATGTTTATATTAGTTAATTTTGAGGTTTTCTAAGTTACTTGTAATATTTTCATGTTCTCTTCAAATAGAGAAATCTAGGACATGATTTTTTGTTGTAACAAAAATAAATTTTCATTATAACAAACTCATTAGGGAGCTCCTTTTATGGGCACTCTTATATACAAGAACCTTCACACCCAAGGTGAATCCACATTCGAAGGTTGTTCATAAGGCACCATTTTTGAGGAAAGTATATCATTAGGATAAGATTCTTAACCTTAAGGTGATTTCAAGTAATTTTTCAATTAATTTTTGAAAACTACAATTGCAGGTTGAAGAGTTTGTGGTTATTGCATAATTTCTTTTCTAGAAGAATGTCTAAAAGGATAAACGCATTCTTAAGGGAAAGGGAAAGGAAACCCAATCTTGTGCATCCATTAAGGGAAAAGAAAAAATCGTTGAAGAAGAACCAAGTGGGAGTTCATATCCCACTAGAATGTTTAGGAATAAACAAGCACAAGAGGTATATTAGGATAAATTCTATGGAAAAGAAATTCTCTATGATAGAATAGTTTTTTTTTGTTCTCTATTTAATTTTGAGTTGTAATTCATTTTCCTAGATGTATGTTTGAATTATTATGACATGAGTTGTAATATGAAATGCCTACTTTGATGAATGTTTTTATCTGTGAATGTTTTTATGTTTTAAAATTTTATGGACTCGATTCAAAAATATATCACACTCATTATGCTTAAAGCACATTCTTTAGACTGGAGAAGTATTTTTTGCAAGGGGAGCTTTAATGTTTAAGTGTTTTTATTATATTGTAATATGTCAAACAAGGGGAGCAAGTTGTAATTTACCCTTTTTCATGAATGTCAAAAAGGAGGAGAAAAATGTGTGCATTTGAAATATGTTATAATAGGGGTATGTGTTGTATTAGGTGCCTAAGTTTTTTCTTTAAGTGTTATAACGATTCTCCTTCGAGGTGAACACATTCTAATTTCTCTAAAAGGGATTGGTCTCGTGTTTTCTCTTGTTAGTTTGGACATGTGTTCCATCAAAACACATGTGGGTACTTCGTTTTGGAGTGATGGGTTGAAGAGTTTGACCTTAAACTCTTATCAATTGAAGAGTTTGACCATACACTCTTGTCAATTGAAGAGTTCAACCTTAAACTCTTGTCAATTGAAAAGTTTGACCTTAAACTCTTGTTGGTTGAAGGATTCGACTTAAATCCTTGTTAGTTGGAGGATTTGACCTAAATCCTTGTTGGTTGGAGGATTCGACCTAAATCCTTGGTTGGTTGGAGGATTCGACATAAATCCTTGGTTGGTTAGGGAGTGTGACCACAGTGATGGTTGGTGGAATTAGAAGTATTTAATTCATGTCTAGTTATTATAGGACTAGGAGAATATTACAGAGAATCGTCATTATCTTAAAGATCTTGTAAATAACTCCAAGAAGTCCAAGGTCATGATGGTAATGATAATATTATTGATAGAGTAGGATTTGTGTTACTATTCCATATTTTATTGCACATAAATCATCAAACTTTTTATTTAAATTTTCTTCTATTATTTGTATATTTTTCCCTTGATATACACCTAATTAAACATTTTTGTATTTCTCTTATTAATTTATTAGCTTATTTTATTTTATACTTATGATTTAAACAAGCACTCAAAATATATGACAATAGAATTTCTAGCCAATATTTTAAAAATTTGTCCTTCATTTTATTTACCATTGGTGAAAAAAATTAAGATTTTCATATTTATTAAAAATTATAGAAATTTCATATATAAAATGCAATGATAAAATGAAAGTTAAATATTAAATACTTGATAATTAAATAATTGCATTATAAAAATATTTTAAAAATTTAATAAAACACTGAATAATTTTAAAATGATCATTAGTTAATTCTTTGTTATAATAAAAAATAATTATTATAATATGATTTTATATGTTTTTAATATTGTAAAAAACTTTCGAACATTAAATATACAAAATTCCACCTATGTTAAATATCAAATTTGATTCTTCTTGTTTCTTGAGTCTTTGCTAATTCTTCTTGTTTTTTGAGTCTTTGCCATTGGATTTGCCTTGTTCAACATGCTTGTTCTTTTTGTAGTCAAACTCTCATCTTTATCTTCCATACTACTCTCAACTTGACACTATGTATATTTCACTATTACACAAACTCCCTTTTTGACATCATCAAAATAACATTACAAAACAAGTATACAAAGGGCATTTTCCTAACATGACACTAGCTGGTCGACACCACTCATTCTCCAATTTTCCTTGCTTTTCCAACCGCTAGTCAACCACATAAATCTTCTATTCTTAGTCTTTGCTTAGAGTCAATTATAGTCAATTCTTAAAATTACTCTCAACATCATTATTATTATACAAACTTAACATATAGACTTCCACCACTTTAATTACCATACAGTTTCTCAATTTACGAAAATAACTTTAACTTCAACTCTATGTAATTCCCCAAATTGGTTGAAGTTTTCCCAAAATGAAGCCTTAGTAAGATAGACTAATATTTACTTGTCCAATAATAGGTTTAAATGAACAATTCAGTTTCAAAACACTTAGAAACAACTCATTTCACAAGAAATCTTGCACAAAATCATGACAAACTTCATCTTCAAACATGAAACTAGCTTAAATGACTTAATTAAGTAACCTATCTTCTTCATGCAAGTGTAGTGAATATTGAACATGAATGTTTGTAAGTTCAAATGTTAGTTGAGTATTTATCTTCGATTATAACAAGTTGTTATGATAATTTCCCAATTTTTCTTCATGAATATTGCTTCATTAAGATAGATTTTTATATGCCCGATAATGTTTGTTTAACCTTGTGCTTCATCTTTCTATTGTTAGCTGCAGTGCATCTACTCTACGACTTCTATGTTTTATAATTTTCTCATCAATTTTATTCAAATAGCTTTGATTCGACATTCGTTTCATGGTTTTTGGCTATCAAGAAGATTGAGGGTTATAATTTCTTGAAGTTGGGTGTTCAAATGGGTAGAGTGCTAAAAAACTGATATGTCCTTAGTGATTTATCATAGCAGCTTCAATTTTCTAGGAGTCCTAAATTATAGTTGAATATTTTTCAGAGCTTCCAGGTGGTGTTGCTGTCTTGTTGCAAGGGTATTCCAAACTTTTCACACTTTATTTTTACCATTCTATTTTTGCCTTTTGTAGTTCATTGTTTTCATGTGCCAAGATTTGAACTCATAACCTTTGCCACAAAGTATGATGTTCACCGTTGCCCACTTCTCACCTACTCTTCCCTTCTAGGGTTTTCTCCTCGTTGCTTCCACATGTAGATCATTGTTGTTTCTAATATAGAATGAAAGGAACAATGATAGATTCAACCTATGCTTGGTATTTTGAAGTTGTTCGTGCATTACCATGGCATGCACTACTATGGTTTGCACTGCTCGTTAAGTTTACTTCGATGATCTCATTCTCTTTTCATCTCTTCATGTATCCTTTATTCTTTTCTTCTTTCATGATGTTCTTTCCTACATGAATAGAGAAACTACACCTAAAAATCATTTGATGAATAAATATGTCTTAATATTTTGTAGCTCTATTCCTATGGCTGATAAAGACATTAATAACCTTGGGATCAAGACTAATAATCTCAATCCTTTGAGTCCTTACTATCTCCATGCTTCTAATAATCCAGGTACTCCTTTGGTGACTAAACTTCTCAACAATCATAACTATGAGCCATGGAATAGAGCTATGACAATGGCTCTCAATGCAAAAAATAAATTAGGGTTTGTGGATGGTTGTAATTCCCAACCTAACCCTAGCACTCAAAGCCAACAATTTTTAGTCTGGAAAAGATGCAATGTTATGGTTATATCTTGATTGATAAATTCTTTGGAATCTAAAAAAGCCTCTAGTGTTATGTACTTTGACGCTGCTGCTAAGATTTGGCACAATTTAAAGAAGTTTGAACAAAAAGATGGTACTAGCTAGGTGTAGAGTGTTAATTTGTGCAATATTATGTGTCATTTTTCATGCATGTTGGATTTATAAAATTACAAATTTAATGTTTTTTAGTTGAGATTGCACCATAAGCACTTTTACAAGGCTATGCATGATATCTACATTAAAAGTTATCAAATTGCACAAATTTCACCACATATTTTGGATTATTGGTTGAGAACACATTGAAATCATATTTTAGTTGTTTATTTTCCTTGTGATTTATCATTTATGCAAATTATCTTTGTTGATTTAAGTCTCTAATGAAATAATTAAGAGTTGAGGGAATTTTATGAAAAAACCCTAAAACCCTCTCATTTTAAGCAGCTAGGGTTCACGAGAGAACCCATCTCCTGTCTCCCACCAACCACCACTCACATCTGTGCACTCCTTCCTCACTGATCCACCTTGTCGCTGCTTCCTCCTTCCTCCAGTGCTTGGGTCATTGCATGAGGGGAGCTTGCACCACAACAGTGGTCCCTCTCCTTAGTTTCGAGAAGATAGGTGGAGGAAGCCTGGATCATCGTCGTGGTTCGCGTGTTGGGAGCCATCCATGGAGCACCGATGCCTTCAATATTGGAGTGCTCCTTTCTTCTAGGGCCAATCGTGAGTGCCACACAAGCTCACAAAAGGAACTTGTGCATGAGCATGAAGGAACTCGAAGGCCGTCGATGGCACCATCTCTACTCTAGACCTTTCACCAGATCTCCTCTCCCTTTCCTACAAACAAAGACACGTGGTGATAGGCATGTCTAGGCTCAAGAAGGTTGTGGAGCATTGTTCAACTGAAGAACAAGTGGAGCTTGGAGAGCTTCAAGGTATAATTTTCGGAATGAGGATATCATTTTATGTTTTGTTGTATTTGAGTTTATATGTTCTTATGTATGTTACTGATTTTAGGATTTATGTTTATGTGTTTGCATTTGCTCTTGTGTTTTGGTACTTGTTTAACATTATCCTTCATTTATTTAGAGTTGCATGTTTTATTTTACTAATGTTGAAAATGAAATGTGACTTTCATGTGAATGTTTGTATATTTGTGAATATGTTTTCCTTTTGGTTGCATGTGAATGGAAGTTTTTAGTTGTGAAGGTATTTACTTTTGTTTTAAGTGTGAATATGCATTTCAGATTTGGTTTTGTGAATATCTTAGTTGTTTTGTTTTAATCATGGTGTAGTTATGTGGAAATGTGAATAAATATGTGCATTTAAATGTGTATGTGGTTTTTGGTTAGTTTGTGAAAAAATGGTTTTGGTGCAAATATTTTTGTGTAGATATTTTCAGTCATGAATAAATGCTTTATCACTAGGTTTGTAGATATTTTTCCACTCCATTCATACTTGGTTTGAGTGTAAAATATCATGATTTACAAATTGAGTTTTGTGTAGAAATATTCGTTTGCATGTATTCTCTTTGAGCACAAAGGAAAAATACTTTGCAAAGTTGAGAGCTCCAACCAAAATGGGAGTGTTTTAATGAACTTGTGTTAGGATAGGAGAAGGTGTATATTTAGATAAAGTCTTTGTGTAATTAATCACTAACATAGTTAAATGATTTTGACTTTTATTTAGTAATTTAACCCAATTTTCCTTTATGTATTTATTAGTAAAGTCTTTGCGAAAGTATTCGATTAATCATTTTACCAAACTCCTCATAGATTTAACCCATACTTGTCAATGTACTTCATTGGACGTTGTGCACTTGTAGTTATTACTTGTGGTTTAACGATAAAGCACGTACACTAGGATTTTCCAAATTAAGAGAGAATGTTGACATGGGAATTTTTCTTCTCTTCATCATCCATTAGGGAAAAGAGACAAATAGATTATTCTTTTTTAAAGAGAGAGAAATACATAAAAGGTTTGGGTTATGTATTTAATGTTGGAACCTATCGTTCACTCGCTCATACGCTTGGCCTTTCCGACATGGTGGAAGAGAAAAAGAGAAAAGAAACAAACATGCACAACATAAGGTTTAACATAGTTCAACAATTTGCCTATTCCATGAAACGATGGTGGGACTCTTGCTACTTCAGCTTTCTAACTTCCGATGTATACAAGTGCCAACTTGCAATCACTACGGCAACTCCTTCCTAATACATATGCAACCTCCACTCACACCACTCACGTCATTACTCTCCTAAGGTTACAACATGCCCTATTTATAGAGCAACACACCAAACCCTAAGTGAGCAGGCAATCCTAGCTGTCAATCTAGATCCATCATCAATAGATCTGACATGGAGTTACCCAACAATTGCCCTTCGACCTGGCCACCGGTCAGATGGCCGATCGGTCCTCCAACCGCTCCACGCCTCTGCCAATGGCTAGCCGTAACACTATGGACTTTATGTCCACGCTCTTCCTCCACTAGCCATGTCTAGTTCCCCAACCGGCTATCAATCTTCCAACCAGTTATCGAACATCTAGTTGGATCTGCAACCACTCCATGGCCTCTGCTAGTCCACAACATTCTAGCCAATCACAAGTGCCAGCTACTACCTTTCATCTGTCAATTGCCGCTTACATCTACCGACTGTTGCTTGACTGCCTTCATCAAGTCAAGCTCCACACCACAACTAGCCATAGGTGTCAGTTGTCTCCTTTCATCCATCAACTGCTGCCTACATCCATCGACTGCCGCTTGACTCTACCTTCTTGAGACTCCCAAGCGCTTGCAGTCCTCCTCTAAAATAGCTTTCTACATCAAGAAATGGATCTCTCCTTAACCTTCTAGTGACCGTTGGCAGGCCTTCTTGCATTGCTCTTGACTCTCCACTTCATCCTGTATCGTGGACAAGTCTTGTTTGCAACGCCCCTCCATTAATTAACATTCCTCTTGGAACATGTCGTTGAGTCGAACTTCAATTCCGACCTTCCGACTATTGGCTCACTTTTGCCTGATTCCATCTCTGACCTTTCGAACACCGGTTCTCTTTTAGCGAGCTCCCCTTCCTTGAATGCCATCCCCTTGTATACTCTACAAGGGACTTTGTAGAGTATTCTGATCTTCCGCCCCTTGACCACCATCTTTGTCCCACAAGTTGCCACCCATCGACCCCCACCTAGGTCCACATGGTAACCTTCCTAATCCAACTAACTTACCGAAATCAAGTTTCTGGCTAAGTCAAGAACGTACTGAACACCATCCAGCTCCCACTGACCTTCATTGGTTAGAATTTTCACGAAACCCTTGCCAAGCACATCTAGGTTCCTACCATCTGTAATGTGGACTTTCTTCTTCCATGTTGCAACGTACCCATGCAACAACCACTTCTCATGGCTGAAATGGAAGGATGCACCCGAGTCCATAACCCAAGCATCTGCCGAACTCTCCAAACTACAGATTAGGGCATTGTCTTTTAGCTCCTCATCGACTACGTTGACAAATCTCTCTTCATGTGCTTTTCCCTTGTCTATCCTGTTACTATCCCTCAACAAATCCCTTAATGGACAGCCAACACCACCCTTAGGCAAAAGAGAGTAGAAAACAAACTCCAAGTAAATGTTGAAAAATACAAATAAAACGGAGCCACCACCTTATTTTGAGGGGAAAACAAAGAAACCTATGAGGAAAGGATAATCTTTCACAACAAAGACTAAAAATCCCAATTAAAAGAGTAAGAGATAGGTATAACAAAGGGGTCTATTGTCCAAAAGATTAGATAAGGAACTTTAGGTACTGATGGGAAAGGTATTAGGCACCCCAGCCAACCTAGATAAGATCTAGTCTCTCAACGGCTTATAAAATGATTACTAGGAATAGAAAATCGAAACTTGTCTTCGGTGTTCTGACCATGGAGGAGGTCAAAAATCGATGGAATCGACCAGGAAAATAACGAAAAGGGTTGTGGTTTACATCAACCCTAAGGTATTATGCTAAAATGAATGAGAAAAACACAAAAGGGGTCTCACACCTCCAAGAATTAACGTTTAGGGGTTCCAATGGATACTTTCTGAGACTGTAGGTCTTCAACCGAAGGGGTCGCACAAGGACTCGAAAGTGAGTCTAATCTCGAGGCACTTACCCAGGCCATGATGTGTAAGCTAGCATCAAGGGGTGGCGCAGAGAGAGAGAGTGAAAGATAAATGTGGAGAAATCTGACAAGGGTGTGAAAGAAACAAAAATGGCCAAAGAGAAGTGGGGCACATGAGGGTGCCAAGTAAATAAGGTCGACATAGGGGCGGCAACCGGCTTTCTTGTCAGTCGGCCAATTGAAATCAGTATGTTCAAAGATTGGGTTCCATGTTTTGTCTTGCAATGTGTTGACTCGTGCATCTAAACTAATAAGCATGCAAAAATAAATAAACAAAGCTAGCTCAAAGAATAAGATATCTACAACGACTTTGAAAACATAAAACAACATGCATGGTCATAGGCTAGGAGTGAAACTTCACTTAGGCAAAGTATTTGCCTAGGGCAACAAGGAGAACATCCTTACTCAAAGAAATGTTAAAGATAACTCTCCCTTATCCCAGATGACATACATGTAGGATAAGAAGGAGAGGGGGGAATCTTGGGTGATCCCCAAGGAAAGAAAAAGGCTTCCCCTGGTCGAAGCCATGGATGACCAAGTGATATGGTATTACTAAAATAAAAGAGTCATCTCCCCCCTTCCTGTCAATGGGAAAGGGGGAGAGAATGACTAACTAGTAGGAAGGTTAAACCAAAGTCCACATTGGTGAGCTCTTGTGCACGGATGATCGACTGCGAACGAAAGTCAGAAGTCAGATAGAATAGGTGGCCAATGTCAAGAGCTAGAATGCCTAGACACTCGAGCAACAACAGCAAATCAAAGAGTCGGACCCCTCTCTAGTGGTAGAGGGGGATCTATTTATAGGCTAGGGTCACAACATTTTGCGAAGTCAAACCATCAAGCATTAGAAGGCCAAGTGTTGCACACGTTACGTCAGTTAAGTGACAATTCGACTCACAACCTTTGGGATTAATGATGGACACTAGTACAATTCCATCATATTCATCAAAATTCTGACTTATCTACCATGGAAGGCTAGCTCTTATCAGTTCACTATAGCGATCCCTAGTGTGTTAGAAACAACTGGCGCAAAGGAGTGGAATTCAACATGGAAGACCGAATATCGACATCTATTTGGTCAGCTGCTAAGGGATTGATCTCATGCCCCTTGGAAATGCATGAAGAGCGACTGGCAAGGCCAGATCTCTGCCATATTAGTCAAATATCCACCCACTTATCGCTAGATGACCGGTCCATTCTTAAACTCGGTCTCTCAATCGTAATACTTCTAGAAGGCACATCAGAAGTAGCAAAGGTTGTACTCGTACCACTAGAAAGTACATCAATGGTAGCCGCTTAGGGTCTGGCAACCAGCCTGCACTCAGAAGGCTAAATCGTAAAATCCCAAGTTTTATTCCATGGTTAGCCATAACACTACAACCTTTACTTTACGATTAGTCGTAATACTATGGCCTTTATTCTACAATTGGTCATAACACTACAACCTTTATTCTATGGTTGGTTGTAATACTATAGCATTTACTTTATAGTTAGCCAAGAGCTAAAAATGGAAGTACCGTAAAAAGAACATTAAGAAAAATGGTACTTCCCTAAAATGAACATCAATGATGGTGGAGGTTTCGTCTAGGTGACAGAACCATCAATTGGGCAGCAACCGTTTGGTGATTTATTATACAAGAGATGATACAACAGTGTTGGCTCATTGTACAAGAGGACTCAATGGAGTAGGTCCATTGAGTGAGAGATGATACAACAATAATTTGTTGTACAAGAGATGACTAAATGAAGCAAGTCCATTGAGCGAGAGGCTTGAGGCAGAAGATGAAATGAGACTTTCACCTAGGAGACTTGGCTTCTAGTTGATATGGCCAGAAGATGGCTCAAACTTTTGAAGTGTTCTAGTTGGCACCTAGGAGTACAGCACTTGAATTCAAATTGTGAGGGGCCGAATGCTTGGCCCAAGCTATCCACGATATCTGCTACTTATCTCCAAGTATAAAGGGTCAACACATCCTTAGAGCTTCACACCTCTTGCTTAGGTGGCCCTTCCAACCACAATTTTAGCACTCAACATCCTTCAGACTCCATCTCGTTCCACCACCATTCTTGTCGCCTTAGCGATTTCGCCAACTTTGTCATCAATTTCTGGCCCTGACATGAAGGGTCATTCCAAAACCTCTCCCTTTGCATTGCTCCTCTAACGAACACCTTCATTCAAGATCAGATCTCAAACATCATCCAGTCGTAGCTTCTCGTGTCCCAAAGAGCTATTAACTCATGTAACAACCGCAAACCAACTTTTTAGTAGGGACAACAGCATTATCATTGCCTTGATCTCCTCATCAAAGGAGATTTCCACTAAGCCCAACTGTGAGATCAACGTATTGAACTCATTGATATACACAATGACAAACTTCCCTTCGACCATCTTCAAGTTGAACAACCATCTCATCAGAAACACCTTATTTGACGTCGATGGCTTCTCATACATGTTGGACAACACTTTCATCATATAAGTCATTGCCCTCTCTTTGATAACATTAAATGTAACATTCTTTGTCAGTAGCAACCTAACCACTCTCAATGCCTTCCTATCCAACCACTCTCACTCTTCCTGACTCATCTTCTCAAGTTTTACCCCTATCACTAGTACATCCAAGTCCTTCATATGCAAGTAGTCTTCAACCTGTACCTTCCAAAACCTAAAATCCTTTCTATCAAATTTCTCCACCATAAACTTAACTTCGCCCTTAGCTCCCACTTCTTCCAAAATCCATGTGGATCTATACAGCTACCAGTTTGTATAGTTGGTTGCCGCCCTCCATGTCAAATGTCAACTGCTTTGGATGCCCACCTACTCCTAGCAACAAACTGCTCTAGACTCCCCTCTATCCAATCAGATGCCAACCTGCTCTGGACGAACGTTGGCTGCCCTTCTCAACTTGGAACACTCTGATACTAGTTGTTGGAATCTGTCATTCAATCGCTCATATGCTCAGCCTCTCTAACGTGGTGAAAGAGAAAAAAAGAAAGGAAACAAACACACACAACACAGGGTTTAACGTAATTCAGTAACTTGTCTACTCCACAGAACGACAATTGAACTCTTGCTACTTTAGCTCTCTAGCTTCCGATGTATACAAGTGTCGACTTACAGTCACTGTGGAAACTCCTTCCTACTACACACACAGCCTCCATTCACATCACTCACGTTATCACTCTCCTAGGGTTACAACATACCCTATTTATAAAGCAATACACCAAACACTAAGTGGACAAGCAATCCTAATCGTCAATTTGAATCCATCATCAACAGATCTAATGTGGACTTAACCAACAATTGCAGCGGCCGCCCTTCGATCTAGTGGCCAACTGGTCCTCCAGCCACTCCATGCCTCTACTAACAACTAGCTATAATACTACAAACTTTAGTCTATGGCCAACCGTAACACTACGGACTTTATGTCCACACTCATCCTCCACCAACCACATCCAATTCCCCAACTAGCTGCTGATCTTCCAGCTAGCTATCGAACATTTGGCTAGACTTGCAACTGCTCCACGGCCTTTGCCAGTCTGCAACATTCTAGCCGACCATAGGTGCCAGCTACCACCTGACTGCCTTCATCAAGTTAGACTCTACACCACAAACCCCAACGTTTAATATATGTCTAAGACTTTTTATGAGTTGACAACCAACTTCATACTTTACAACTTCTTTATGAAAGAATGTCTCATTTACATCATGTCATTGCATTTGAACATACACAAAAGAGTACAAGTACATAATTGTACAATAACAATAAACTCAACCATGGAATGAACATGCATATAATGGTGATATAGATTGCTTTTACTCTTTAATGTTGTGGGATGGAAGTATGAGTTTCTTTGTCAAGGAGTTGATGTAACTTAATATTTCAAGTAATTTAGGCTCTTACCAGGAAGCATTTATGTTATGAGTAGTTTAGGCTCCTACATAATAGCATTTTTAAGTGTCAGATAGTTTAAACTCTTGCCCAGTAGTATATTTTTTTAATTTTAATTGCTTTTCATATTATTAAATAATTTAAACTCGTGTTTAGAAGGATTTTGTATTTAATTCGAGTAATTTAAGGTCCTATCCAAGAGCATTTATTTTGGATGTTTTTCTTTTGACATTTGAATATTCATTTATATTTTATATATCCAAACAAGAGTTTCGAACAATTTAGGCTCTTGTCTGGGAGCATTTAGAATATTTTAGATATGTTGATATATTTTACCTAAGACATTCAATGTTTATAAATAGTTTAGGCTCCTAGGCTTTCTTTTGTATTGATTTCATATTCATTTCTTTAAGTTCTAGTTTAATGTTGCATAAAACTTTAGTTGTTGAATTTAGTTTATCACATTTTTTGATTTAATGTGGAATCCTAGGGATTTGGTTTGTTTTAATTTGTTATAAGTTTCAATTTTGTATGAAACTTATAAATTTTACTTTTTTAAAAATTTCATTTGAGTTTCAATTTAATAAGTTTCAATTTAATAAGTTTTAATTTAATGAGAAAATTTATATATTTTTTATTTAATAAATTTTCATTTAGTAAGTTTCAATTTAATGAGAAATTTTACAAGTTTTTAGTTAATTTAACATAAGTTTCAATTTAATGTAAAACTATATTTTCTTTTCTGTTTGTTTACGTAAATGTCTATATGAGGATGAATTCATGCATTTTAACTTAATTTGATATGAATTTTATGTAATATTCATACTTTTGGAATTAATAAAAAATGATAAAAAATGATAAAAAAATTTACTATTATTTTCTATCATTTCATATGATTTCACATTAATTCTAAATATACAAATACCACCTTAATGTAACATGACACATGTATTTTTTTCTTTTTTTAGTTGATTTTTTGTGAAGTCTTGCGAAACTTAGATATATCTTGTAATTTTATTATTATTATTATTATTATTATTATTATTATTATTATTATTATTATATATATATATAAGTTTAACGTAAAACTCAACGTATGTGTTTTAATTTAGGTTTCAATTAAACTCAAATATCTTAGTTTTGATCTTTTTATATGAATTTCAATCCAAGTATTTCAATTTGGTTGTGTGAGGTTCAATTTAATTTGGAACCTTAGCACCCTGATGATTTTTTTGTTTAGGGTATGTTTCATTTTAGTGTAAATCTGAGATATTTCAATCTCAAACACTTTGACAAATATTTCAATTTATTTCTTTCTTTCGATGAGATTTTCAATTTAACGAGAAACTTTATTTTTACTCTGAATTATATTAATATAAGTTTCAATTTAATTAACATGAAACCTATATGGTATGTACTATATTGAAATAGTTTTATATTTCTTCAATATACATTTCTCGATTAATGCGAAGCTTTATATTTAAACTTTAGAAAGTTTCATGCGAACCTATATTTAAGTTTCTTTAGAAAGTTTCGATTTAATGTAAAATTTTATGTATATTCTTTTGGATTTAAAAATTTTAAATTTAATGTAAAATTTTATAATTTTTAATTTAATGCCGTAAACATCCTAATTTTTAAACTCACTGAACTCACATACCAGCTAGTTGGGCCATCAACCTCATTTGTCGTTACATTCCATCGGTTCGAATCCCAAGGCCTAC
This sequence comes from Amphibolis antarctica, assembly GCA_024699675.1. Lineage (NCBI taxonomy): Eukaryota > Viridiplantae > Streptophyta > Magnoliopsida > Alismatales > Cymodoceaceae > Amphibolis > Amphibolis antarctica. Next base: position 8,844 of record JAMKPZ010004017.1, on the reverse strand, counting down.
CATCGTGGCAAAGCCTACAAACACGGCTGAAGGTCATTTATTCACTTTTTAATTAGTTCAAATTAGGCCGAAAGGCCCATTAACAATTATTAATTTATTTTGAAAACAATAATCGATTGATTACTTGAATCAATTATTTAATCCCATGATTGATCACTGAATCACTCAAAGTAACTTAATTTAAATTTCTATAGTCTTTAATTAAATCAAGTTGAACTCGTTAACAAGTCAATTTAACCTAATCGGCTAATCAAACCCAATTGGTTAGCCCAATCGACCTCAGGCTACACCCCAATTCGAGCCCACTAAGCATCCGGGTTCGCCCAAACGATCAAACCCACTCATATTTGGACTGCACCCAGGCTACACCTAGGTCCGAGCCCGGATCAAATCCAGGCCTGAGCCACAGACACTAGGGCACGCCCATTCACCTGAGCCACCGTCTACACCAAGGCTCGCCCACCCGACTGAGCCACTCACCCACGCACGCGGGCAGCGTGTGAGCGTCTTCGTCCTTGCAATCGGCAACCTAACTGTCACCACTCATCCAACTGACGATCCAGCTCGTCCAACCGTCTTCGTCTCTCGCGCCTAGTCGCCTCAAGCGCCCCACGTCGTTTCGTCTTCTACAGTCGCTCACTCGCTCGCCGGTTCATCTTCCTCGCACCGATGGAGCTTGCCACTCGATTTCTCTGTGCCGCTTCGTCTTCGCCGGATCCGAGCTTCTCTCCGCGAACATGCCTTCGAGTTTTCTCTTTTTACCCACCGAGCTTCCTCACCGTTCGCCTGCTCGTCGATCGCCTTTCACAACGCCCGTCGACCGTCGAACTCCCCTCGCCATTCGTCGCCTCCCTACGCAACCCTCACGCGGCCCGACCTTCGTCCGCCATTTGTGTTGCCCGTCGTCTATCGCTCCCTCTGTCATGCAGCCGTCGAATCGCCGCCCATCTGCTGCCTGCATCACCGGAATAACGCATTTCCAAGTAAAAATTCAAGTCTATTTTCCTTATTTCATGGAAATCTTGACATATTCATGCATAAATCATAATGAACAAGGTCACAAAAACTTTAAGCTAGAATTTTCCTAAACAGAGGACATGACCACCTACATCTGGAACTTTGTTCCTTTTCGACTTGCATAATTAAAGTTGACGTTTTAGATAAAAATAAACTTTTTCGAACTGTTAAGTAAACTTGACTTCGAACTCTTTATCTCACGATCCAACTCTTGAATCGCTAAGATTTTTACGGTCATGATAAATCACGAGCCTAGTTTTCAGATGTTGAATCAATAAGATCCATGTAGTAAATTAAGAGAAATAAATTTCTGAACATACCCATCTTTTTTAAACCAAACCCAACTGCACAAGCTAATAAAATAATAGGCCCGTTACCACTTTTGACCTGATCTTCTTTGAGAAAGGCAAACCTTTCTCCGAAATAATTACCCAATTTATTTAAATCAACGTAATATCCAAATTATTATGTTTTGCATGATATATTGATTTGTTTTATCTCATGCAATTTTCATGATCAAATATTGTGCAATAAATGTCATTTAGTATGTTATCTTAGTGATACTTAAATATTCTATTTTATCAAAGGAAAAAGACATAACTCTTTCTCTTCCCTGTAATGAAGCTTATGGGCTTATTTTCTTTATCCAATAATTAACCCTTTTCAATTATCAAGTAATTGTTTGACCTCTTCATATGTAATTACATGAGAATTTATAATTTATTTATCGCATCATATCATTACAATATGAATTTTACATGTTCATGCACCATTTTAAAATTTCATGTGTTATCCTAACTAAATTAGGGGCACCCTAAAAAAAAGTAAGTCATACATTCTTATAATTATTAAAATGAGATTTAATCAAATAATTCATGTATCATATTGCATCATGTCTTATATTGAATAAAGGTCTCATACTTTAAATTATGCAAAACTCATATATTTACATGTCATGCATTATATGCATCTTGTTTTGATTTTTTTCTAAATTTAGTCTATAGTCACATATAGACTATGTCCACTTGGCTCATTTCCAGTTCATTACATGATTGTAGAAATATTCACGACTTTTTATTAGGCTTCTTTAACCCACTTTTTCTTAAACTTAAAGGTCAATATCCTCTTTAGACCCTAACGAGCCCAAAACCCTATTTTATATATTTTTACACTTAAAATGCATAAATACATTATGTAGACTAACACCTACTAAACCATTTAAGAAACTAATAAGTTGAGTGTGTAAGGTGCCTAACACCTTCTTTATGTATACCCAAAAAACTTATTTTAGACTTTCTAGTTAGACCTCAACATAGGCCTTAACCCTTAATATCATTTACATGTAAACATGTATTATTTATATTTTCCTAATTTAGCTTTCATTAGACTACGTAGCAACTCTCCCTTAGACCTCAAAGGTCCATTCACCCTAATTCAACTTACCTATGCCTTTAGAGGATCCAATTTGTTCCATTTAGAGTCTATAAGCATGATATAAAATGTTTTATGGGGTGGAGTGACCCACTCTATAATGCAAACAAATCACGTTACAAATGTAAAAATCTCATTAATAAGTTTTAATTTTAGATAAAACTTATCTTCTTCTCTTTTTTTCTCTCTACATTATCCATATTTTCCTCACTATTATTATTGTTTTCCCTAGTTTCTTTTCGTTTATCTTATTTTTTATTATTTTCTTATTTTCATTGTTTCGTTTTTTATGTACGGGCCGAAACGAAGCCCATCTCTTTTTTTCTTGACTTTTCGCTTCAATCGCACGGTCCGGCCCATTCCAGCTTCCTCGAGTCTTCCGCCCTCTTGCCAGCAGGGGTTGTCTTCCTTTCACTTTCGTTCTGCAATCTCGGGGCGAGCGGTGAAGGCGATCGAGCGATGACGCGAGGGCGATCTCGGGCAGGCAGTGATGCGAAGGCGGGATCTTGGGTGAGTGACGACGCGAAGGTGCAACGACGACCGAGCGAGGCTTGCAAGGCTCCGTGCAATTGCGACGCGGAGTAGCACAGACGATCGAGCTTCGCCGAGTAAGCTTCCTCGTCTTTCTTCATTCTCTCCTGTTATTTGAAGCTCGATCTCGTTATTTTGTTTACGTCTCTCTTTCGTTAGTTCGATCGGTAAGGGTTTCAGCTTTTCGATCTCCGTTTTGTTGTTTGTTTTTATTTTCGTCAGATCCGGGTGTTTATCCTTGCGATCTGTCATTTTCCTCTCTTTTTTTGTTCGTCCAGGATTCTTTGTTCCCGGTCTCTTTGGTTCGATGATCTAAGCACCTTCTTCGGCTTCATTTGGAAATACTAATCTTTAAAAGTCTCTCGAGATAGGTTTTTTATATTAAACACTTACATAATATTAAAAAATATAATTTTAATATTAATATCATTTATTTAAATATTAAAGACATACAAACATTACAAATATATTTTCAATCATACAATATATTTGCAAACATTAAAAATATATTTATTCACCTTAAAAATATATTCGATCATTTGTAAAGTTTGACATGTATAATATACAGCCAACCATGAAATCTGTTTTTTAAAAAAGGGTATACTTGCAAACTAAGGATATTTTTGTTTTAAAAAGTGATATGCATACATGGTACAATATCTTTAAAGTTTGGTATGTGCAAAAATAATTTTTTTTAATATTGTTAAAACTAAAAAAAAACTTGCCCATTACATATCAATGAACCGACGATGGTTTTCGTCTATTTTTTTAATTTATTTTTGTAAATTTTTGGAATTTTTAAAATTTATAAAAAATTCAAAACAAATAGAAAAAGTACGCCAACTGAAATGATCCCATCGTCATGCTTTTGAAGCATTCATCTAGAAACAACCTGTATTATATATCAAATGAAAACATCAATAAAAAAATCTACATTCAAAAAATACTATTGTCACCCCCATGATTTTCAAACAATGTACATCGTCATGACCTGAAAACCATTTAAAATATAATATGAACTTGAAAGAAGATCGATTGCATATAGTGAAAACGACTTACAAAATAACCTACATGATTTTTAAGCATTCATGTACAAACAACTGAAATTGTTGGCATACAAGATTCAGCATCATTTTCAAATGTCAGGAAAGAAGTACCTGTACAATATTGACAACAGTCAAGATACAACTGTCCATAATATTCTTATTACATGTAATACACAGTACAAAACGATGTCGACAGTCTATAATCAGAACATCATCATCGTATTGCAGGGTAAACTGCACCACCAGCATTACCAGAACGCAGACATGCTTTTTTTCCACTCGAGCTGCAAACACAAAACTGATCCCACAAAGTAGAATACATTGCATCAAAAATATTATCAAGTAGCATATGATACGCCAAAAATGACTTATGAAAATTCACAATAAAATGTGTTTCACTACACTTATTATCCTATTACCTGCAAGGATTCACAGCGTCAGAGTATCATTGAACATATATTCTAGCCACCTTATGTGAGCAATACTTGTTTTGATTGCTGCACATATTTCCTTGTTAGTTTTATCTCCAAACATTTTCAATGTATATGGCCACAATCGATCTTCTTCAATGTCGTCTTCCTGCAAAAGATTTATGCACCTTGTAATGGAAGCATGCTCTTTTTTTCTTCATGTTTCTTCTCAGTTGTGACTGCTTTTCCCTTTTTTTCTCCTTTTATCAGGTGAGTCGACTTCCATATTGAGCGAACAACGAACACGACTCCCAATATCTGAACTCCAAGTAGTACTGTTGTGAATGGAAGTACTCCAAGAACCATCCATTACTTCATCCACATCAACAGTTCGTTGTACGTTGTCTCCCTCTCCAACATTGGACAAGGGGGAATTAGGAGATGAGCCTTGCACATGGTTGTCAAACCCAATCGCCTGTTAAAATAAATGTTGAGGTTAGGGCATACCAACTTAAAAGCTTGTCACCATTTGTTGTTTACTCCTTTCCATGTTTTGGTATTGGAATTCCAATCAATTCCAGTTTGAAATTTTAACAATCACCATAGTTGTCAATTCTTCCTAAGCTTGTCATACTTATTTTTAAGTTGCATTTTGGTTCTCTGTGATCTATTTTGGTATTCAAACTTCATTATCATCAACTCGTAGTTTTACTTATCGAAATGTGTTTTTTGTTTATGTCCCAATTCTACAAGGTTAATACATACATTCAAAAACCTGCCTACCAACTCATCATCCCATTCTACCCTACTACTATTGGGACGATATTGTTCATTGCCACCAAAGAGAGGCCTGTAAACATGATGTGGATTCTTGACAGACAAAGCATGCTCTTGGCCACTGGTAGAATTGGGACAAGCAAAAAATACATTTCAATAAATAAAGTTACAAGTTGATAATAATGAAATTTGAATACCAAACAGGATTAAAGAGAACCAATATGTAATGACAAACTCAAGAAGGATTAATAACTATGATGATTACTAAAATTTCAAATTGAAATTGAATGGAATTCCAATACCTAAACATGGAAAGGAGCCGACGATGAATGATGGCAAGCTTTTGGTGTTACTTTAACTTCAACCTTTACAAAAAAAATTTGCATATCAAAGTTGACAGTTTTAATTATTTCTGTGATGATGCTGAATATTTTAAATTTAAGAGGTATACCACTGTCTTTTTTATTAGTTTGTATATATCTTCAACGTAAAGTATATTATGACATTGTCAGTTTTAATGGTTAACATCATTTTTTAAAACAAGAATTATTTCATTTGTAATTACAATGGTATAGTAAATATGAAATGCATAGTATGATACCTAATATGATGTAAAATTTTAAAATATGGTAGTGAAAATTTGTATAGTTAAAGTGTATGTTGTAATAGATGAAGTACATTTGATAAATATGAGGTACATGGTTGAAATATCACCTATCCTGTTTTTTATTTTGTATACATCTTCAACATAAATTACAAGATGGCATTGTCAATTTTTAGTTATAAGGCAAACATCAATTTTTAAGGAAGTATTTGCCTGTAAATATGAAGTGGATGTTATTATGGTTATATTATTTCACTTATATTATTTTAGTTGTAATTATGAAATGCAGGGATCATTTCAGTTATTATTTCACTTCATGGTTAATGCATCTTATGAAATTATGTATGTTGAACTTGTGAAATAATATACTGAAAAAGGAGAAAAAAAGGAAAATACAAGATAACTTTGTATCAATCATTGAAAAACATGAAGAAAAAAAAGACCGTGCTTCCATTACAAGGTGCATGGATCTTTTGCAGGAAGACATTGAAGAGGACAATCGATTGTGGCAATACACATTGAAAATGTTTTGAGATAAAACTAATAGGGAAATATATGCAGCAATCAAAACAAGCATTGGTTGCATAAGGTGGTTAGAATATATGTTCAATGATACTCCGACGCGAATCCTTACAGGTAATGGAAGTGTGGTGAAACACGTTTTATTGTGAATTTTCATAAGTCAGTTTTGGTGCATCATATGCTACTTGATATTTTTTATGCATGTACCATGTCATTAATGTTTTCAAATATCTCATTCAAATCAACATAATCATAATAATCTATTCCACCACTAACATCATCAACAACTACATTGGAAATCTCCATTCTTTTTAATGCAACTTCTCTATAATATAATAACATCAAGTTGTGTGAATTGATACATTTTAGACATGGACACTTGATAATTCTTTCATGAGATTCATAAATTTTAGCAAATTTAATGCACTATATCACTCTTCTAATGTATTCTATAATATCCCTATAATGACAAAATTATTTTAATATAATAATCTAACTTATTCAATTACTTTTATCTATTGATTCCTTAAGAAACTTGGAATACCTTCGCCTTCCAATCCAAACTTTATCTATGACTCAATTATGAAATTTTTAGTAATTTTCTTACAATTGCATGTAACTAATAAAAATAAGTCAATAAATTAATATTCATAGAAATGAAAAAGAAACCTTGTCTTCCTCTTGTAACCTTCACTAGCAATTAACAAATCTACAAAGAAACTGCAAATATTAGCAACTTATCGATCAACTTAAAAAACAAATGGCAAATAGAGATCTACACATCGTAAACTCCAAAAATAAGAAACTACGAAAATAAGAGTGGAACAGAAAATCAAACAACCAACGAACCTTTTTGGAACTGAGGGAGGGTTACAACGAAATGCAGGTTGTAACGACGGAGGATTTCTAACAGATCGAGCAACGATGGAGGATTTCCGACAGATTGAGAAACGATGGAGGATTTCTAACAGATCGAGCAACGATGGAGGATTTCCGACAGATTGAGAAACGATGGAGGATTTTTTGTGACCAGTGAAGAGAAGGGGCGTGGAGTGAAACGTTTGAGCCAGGTGTTTTCGGTGGAAACCGACGGTACGGTTTCCGACAGATCGAGTGCCGGGACGACGATTTCCGACGGATCGAGTGCAGGAACGATGATTTCCGGCGGATCGTGTGCAGGCAAGAGAGTTTCTGACAGATTGAGTGCAGGCCAGAGGGTTTTCGCGCGGATGAAGCAATGGAGGTGAAGGTTTTTCGTGGCAGAGTTTTCGGCGGCAAGAGGGTTTTTTTCGCGCGGAAGAGGGTTTCGGCGAAGGTTTTACACGCGGGAAGGAGGTTTCTGCACGCGGTTTTAATCATTTGCAACGGCTTTGCGTGACGGCTACAAACGCCGTCACTAATGGGGACTTGTCAATGGACAAACCATCGAAAATGTTGTTTTTTTACTACTTTCAAAAATCATCTCACATTATTTGTTTATTTTTTAGTCATCACAAATCTTTTCTTCCATCTATCAAATTTATTTGAAATAATTTTAAATGACGATTTTAAAAAATTATTATTAAATATGAATATTTGTGACGATCAAATTTTTATGGTCATCACAAATAATTGATTTTCAAGAAGTATAAAATAATAAATGTGCATTATCCATATTCACGAGGGCATTGATTCAATAATCAACAATAATCTTAGAATAAATATGCATAATCAATAAATATGCTATACTTGGCACAGTTGGCAGGAATTAGAGATTACATAATAATAAATCCTAAATTTTCCCTTTTTTTTAAAAAAAACATGCATTACATTCGTTGTTTCGTATTGATGGACTTATTGATTAGTTGGACGATTAAAGGCTTCGATAAACTTTTCAATGGTGCCATGTCAGGCCGGTATGACACGATTTTTTGCCGATACGGTACTATTCATGTCGTGCCGACATAGTTCACAACACTAATGAACTAGCCTAGGCACAGTCCGTGACACGAAAAAATACTATTCGTATCGATCAATAGTACGAGTTTGACCAACACGATTCTTCCTAAGACCTGATGTTGCGACCCAGCAGCCGATCCAAGACTCAATGGCCCGTCTCCCTCGTTGACCGCACGACCTGTTCACAGTTCACCCCCCTCCTGCCCACACAACTGTTCAACCCACGGTCCTTCGCCCTCGAGCGAGAAGGCAGGACCTGGCACTGCAAGCTGGCTTCCAGCCCAATGACCCGGCAATCGACCCAATGACCTGACTGTCGACCTAGGCACAGTTCCCCAACCCACCTGCCCGTGCATACAACCGTTCAAGTGTTCAACCATCAATATTTAAATTTAATTCAACAACTTAATAAATGACACAATCAGACAACAATGTATATAATTAAATTAAGTTTTTATTTATTAATGAATTACGTATTTTATATTTACATTATTACAAATTTACAATTACATTTAAACAAATTTTACAACAAAATTAAATTACATTTTTTAAAAATTACAAATTGAAA
>JAMKPZ010004016.1:0-20909 GCA_024699675.1 Amphibolis antarctica | reverse complement strand
AGATTGATTATCACACCAAGACACTCTTAGAATCTTTGAGTCAAAATGGATTCCTTAACCAAGGAATAGAAAATACTTGGAAATTTTTAGAAGATCTAGCCAAAAGAACTGCCCAATGGGAGAGTGCTGCTGAAGTAAGTCAAGAACAAATTCCTACCCCTAGAGGAGTTCATGTTGTTGAACCACATTGCTTTAGAGGCTAAGATGGCTAGCTTGATACATAAAATTCATGACTTACAGCTTAAACAAAAGACTGAGCCTACCAGGCCTAAATGTACAAGTTGTTTTGCCATAAGTCATGTTGTAAAAGACTGTCCTATCTTAAATGACTCTGAAGATGTTAATGATTTATTCTATAATCAATGTAACAACTCAAATTTCAATCCTACTTATAATCCTAGGTGGAGGAACCATCCTAATTTTTCATGGAAAAATCCAGGCCAACAACCACCTTAATCTATAAGACAACCTTTTATTGAACAAAATGCAATGAACAATAGTTCTTTAAATGTAAATCATAATCAACCTGTTCATTATTAGAATTTTGAGAAACAAATATCAAGCTTACTGCAAAAAGTAGATTCAGCATTAAAATCAAATCCACAAATTGTAGCACATGATCAAGCTATTAAAAGAATTGAAACACAATTGAACCAAATATCGAATTCACTGAACGTAAGAAACAAAGGTACTCTTCCAAGCCAATCTTTACAGAATCCCCGTGTACATGATGGGCATACAGCTCATAGAGGGGATGTGCAACACTACTCGACTTAAGCTAATAAAGCTACAGTTTGGTGGTGTCTATTTATAAACCACTTGGTTTTCTTGTGAGCCATTACATGTCCACAAGCTTAGCACTATAGGAGCACTATTTTTATTTCATTGTTTTGAGAAAATATCATTTCCTTTTCAACATATCTTACTGATGCATAGCATTGGTATTTAATTTCAATAGCATTACTCATGCATTTCAAATGCTTTATCATACTGCGTTCAATGCATTATTTAGCATGCATCACATTCATATGCTTGATATGAAGGAGAAGTCTACTATATTTTATTGTTGTTATAAATTTTTCTATTCATACTGAACTTTTCTATTTACATTGAGGACAATGCAAAGTTTAAGTATGGGGGGGAGGTTTATGTTTCATTTCAGTTTTATGTTTCATCAGTTTACATAGTTTAAAAATGTTTAAAAATGTTCAAAATTTTAAATTTTTCGCATCTTTTATATTTTTATGTTTTTCTCGAGGATAAACCTTAAGGAATATGAGTTTCAAGTATTGCTAGTAGAATTAATGAGAAGACCCTATTATACTGAGAGAGAATCTCTAGAGCTAATTCCAAATAACCTATTACTCTTAGATGAGATGGATTTCAGATTAACTTGTGCAATAGGTTGAGTCTTCTTATTTCATTTGAATCAATGCCTTGTTCACCTAATTTTTAAAAGAGGATTCAATTTCTTTCTCTTTACCCTGTTTGAGTGGAGAGATAACCTATGCCAAGTGCCACCACAAAAATTAATCATGATATGAAAATTTTCCATTCTAGTGTGCATTATATTGAGATATCTCCCAACTTTTTTGAGTCAGAAGTGATGTGAAGGTAGCAAGGGTTTGAGCTTTAATGCACCATGGAGTTCATTTGGGAATTAGATTATGGAGATATAAGGTAGTGAACTTAATTGACTATGGGTCATTGATTAGTTTTAAAAGTGCAATGCTATATCATTTACTTTGTTTTTATATATAATTAATTTTAAAAAAAGGAAAAAAACAAAGGGAAAGAAAAAAAAGAAGTACTGAAAAATATTGAATGAAAATGAGGAATATTTATAGAGAAAGAATCAAAAAACTTAAGGGATCAATGTCAATATGAGTGAAAAAAAAAAGGAAATATTTGAAGTCATTTGGGATGAGAGAATGAAGTGAAATGATACTATACCAACAAGTCAACATTCTGAGTGATGGTACGTTATTGTCTTATCCCTTGTCTACTAGCCAAAGCATCTTTCCAATATCTTAGAAAAGATGGGTGTATCTCAAATTACCCTCTTTTATTGGTGAGATGTGTGTGCCTACTTTAATGATTTAATTTCTGATTGAGAGTAGTGAGGGTGTGAATTCCTCTTGCTTGCACAAGACAGATGGTTCTCATGAAAAGGTAACTTCTTGTTCACATTTTAAATGAGTCTATTCGATTTAAGGGTAAGGAGAGTGAGTGTTGTAAGATTGAGCCACCTTATCCTTGCGTTGGTTCTGTTTCTCACCTCTCTACTTTTCTTTCTTTCTTTCTCTTATATCTTATTTCTTTTGTTTATTTGGACTTTGTGGGTGTATCTACTCAAAACCCTCCAAAGACACAACACCGCCACTAGGGTAGCCTAGGGGTTTAAAAGCTTACCACACCTGCTAAGTATAGTCGTATTTCCTACAAAAGTGGCCTAGTATAGTTTTAGTTAGTTTTATTTAGTAGTCTTTATAACCTTCATAGTTTTTTTTAGTTTCATTTTAGTATTTTGCTAAGGGACTAGCAAAACTTAAGTATGGGGGATTTGTTTAGACACAAAATTGTGCATTTTATTGATATTATTGCATGTGTTTTAATGAGTTTTATTTGTATTCTGCATTGAATTATGATGATTACAAGGTTAACTATACTTTTGAGTAGTATGCACGATTATTCACTTTAATGATGCATGAATTATGTTTTGAGTCGTTAATTATGTTTATGTTTATTACCTATTGAGAAAGGAATGAATGATTGACATTTGACTCCTTAGGTTGCTAATAGAACGATTAATATACAGAGAAAAACTCATGATTTATGCTTAAATGCAAGTCCAAGGGTTAAGTTGTTTACCCACAGACTTATCCATGGATTAAGCTATTTACCCTCAGACCATACTGTGAGCATTAAGGGTTTACCTACAAACTTACGTGAGGGTAAACTGGTTTACCCTCGAACCTGTACTCTGTTTGTTCTATGTAATGAATTTCATTGATATTAAAGTAATTGCAATTACAGTTAAGATCTAAATATTATAAATTATTTCTCCTAGAATCTAAAGGTATTTCTTAAGTATTTGCAGGGAAATTCAATAAGTAACTGCAAGAATTACATAACAATGCAAAATTAAATATTAATTCAGCTGCAGCTCAACCATGAAAAACATGGATGGACAGGCTGAAGTAGTGGATTGCATGGGATGATCTCACATGTCCAGACATACACCACACCCTTGTTAACTGCCAACTCATAAACTACCAATTCTCCCATCTATAAAACAATCTCGTAGCCTTGGAACTAAAGCCCCCCTCCTCTTCTTCCTTCATCCACCATTTATAAAGCATTTTCCATCTTCTCCATCTTCCATCCTCCACCCACTCATCTCTTCTGAGAGGAGATTGACGACCTCCTCTTCTCCAACCATTCGCGTAGTGTATTTGCTATTCTTTTATCAACCTGAGCGTATCCTTGAAGGAGAGACCCTCGATGCTAGCTGCTTCCTCCTCTGCTCCTTGGTGTAATTGCAAATTGACACCCCAAAATCTCACTGCAAGGTCGAAAGGAAGGCCTACCAAATTGATGACCTGGTGGACCAGAAGTAAAAACAAAGAGAAGTTCCCAACCTAAGCAAGTTTCAAGGGGAGGAATTACAATGAAGCATTAGGTGTTCTTTCCATTTTTATTTTCTTTATTTTACTTAATGTTTTTACAACTATACTCAAATCTACAACCACACACTTTATCAACTTAGTTACAATAATTAGACTATGTTTTTATATTTACTGTAATGTTGAATATTGCATTCTTACTTTTACAAGTTATTTGTATTGTACTGTATTTCTTGCATTGTATTGTGTGTTGTGTTTTGAAATATATGAAAAGACCAAAAATATAATCATTCAACTCTTAGAAGTTTTAGCCAATTTGAATCATGCTATTTTTACATCTGAAATTCACAATTATCGCACTACCCACATGTAAGTTCGAGGGTAGAGATGTTTACCCATGAGCTACCTCGAGGGTTAAGTGCTTCTTCTATGCCAAACATTAAAATTTTATGCAAACTGAAGGGTATAATGTTAAAGCTTAAGAAGAATTAAATATTTGGAAGTAAAATCCTTTGAAAAGTGTAACATAATTGGTATTTAAAGACCATCCTAGCGGTTAATTGGAACAAGGCAATCGTGACATTACTTATAAGATATTTAATCAATTGTTTCACTTAATTGAAGTCACCAATTCAGCTAAACACCAAGCAAAAACTAATCCATGTGGACAAACCCGTACTTGCACACTAATTACATCTGAACCCGTGCACTTGCGGTGAATTAAAATTATTTCGCACACACAATTTATATAAGAAAAGAATTACAAGTGTTGTCAGTGGCGGAGTAACAGAAGGCCAAGTGTCACACATGTTATGTTGATTGGGCTCGTCATGCTCCTAGAATGGTCAAGAGGCACTGGCACTTTAGGGCAGAATTCCGCTATTTTGGTCAGAATTCCACCTTCTCTGCTATAGAAGGCTAACTCTCATTGGTTTGTTGCAGTAAGTCCCCAAGCACTCTAGAAGCGACCAGCACAAAGGGGTGGAATTCCGCTGCTTTGATTGGAATTCCATCATCTCTACCACGAAAGGCTAGAGATTTGTACTTGTGCGATCAATTGCTAGGTGAATGATTTCACACCTCTGGGAGGCACATCAAGAGCAACTGGCAAGGCCGGACCTCCGCCATATAGGCCGAAAGTCTACCCGCCTACCGTCGGATGACCATTCCATTCTCAGACTCAGTGTCTCAACTGTAAGACTTTTGGAAAGCGCATTAGAAGTGGCAAGAGGATTGGACTTGCACCTCTAGAAAGTGCATCAGAGACGATCAGAGAATTGGACTTACACCTGTAAAAGGTGCGTCAGAGGCAACTGGAGAATTGGACTTACGCCTCTGGAAGATGCGTCAGAGGTGATCGCGAAGGGGGGGGGGGTCCAAAGAAGATGCACTCAGGATCGTGAAGGCTAGACTTATACTCTCAAAGGATTCATCGAGAGATGCCTATGCAGTGCCTCATCATTTCTTGTGTGGATGATGCATAGTCCATGGTAAGGACACGGCTAGGGTATCGGCTACTAGCATGTAGTCAGGTCTGGGTAGCGGCTACTGGCTGCATGAGCCAAATGGTACACTACTGCCTCTTCCACCTTGGGAAGAACAATTGGTGTCCACGGTAAGGACGTGCCTTGGGTATCGGCTACCGGCGCATAGCCAGGTATGGGCAGTGGCTACCGGCTACATGAGCCGGGTAGTGCATTGCTCCCTCCTTTGTCATCAGAGTTTTCGAGTGTTACCCTACGATTGACCGTAACATTACGAGCTTTACTTTATGGTTGACCGTAACATTACAGGCTTTACTCTATGGCTAAACTAAATGAAAACAAAACTTCTGTCTAGGTGACGGAACTGCCAACTAACTAGCACTGTTAGATGGTTCATTAAGCAAAAGGTGATACAACAAACAAGTTAACGCATGAGGTGGAAAATGAAATGGGTCTTTTGACTGGGAGGTTCGAATTATGACCGAGATAACCGACAATCGGCCCAAACTTCTGGGGTGCCTTGGTAGCACATGAGAGTACAACACTTAGCTCGAACCATGAGAGGCCGAATGTTTGGCCCAGACTAACCACAATGTCAACTGTGTATCCGCAAGTATGAGGAGTCAACAGTATTTTGAATCATATTCTGAAAAACTCTATTTTTTGGAACAAGTCAAAATTATTATAACGAAGGTTGTTCCAAATCATAAACCAACGAAATTTCCTTTCGTCTAGGCAGGAAAATCTAATCTATTGATTCAAAGTCATAAAAACAACTTAAGTAAACCAACGAAATTTCCTTTCGTCTAAGCAGGAAAATCTAATCTATTGATTCAAAGTCATAAAAACAACTTAAGTAAACCAATGAAATTTCCTCTCTCCTGGAGAGGAATATCCGTTGATTCAAAATTGAGACCAACCAACGAAATTTCTTCTCACTTGGAGAAGAATATCTATTGGTGCAAAATTGTGAAATATAACTTACCGATGGAATTTCCTCTTGCCTAGAGAGAAATATCTATTAATGTAAAAAAATAAAACTAACTTATAGGCAAACCAACGGAATTTCCTCTTACTTGGAGAGGAACATCTGTTGGTTCAAACTTGAGAAAACTTAAATAAGCACACCAACAAAATTTTCTCTCGATTAGAGAGGAAAATTTGTTAATTTAAAATTATTAAACTAACTTAAATAAGCAAACCA
The DNA here is from genome assembly GCA_024699675.1 of Amphibolis antarctica. Taxonomy (NCBI): domain Eukaryota; kingdom Viridiplantae; phylum Streptophyta; class Magnoliopsida; order Alismatales; family Cymodoceaceae; genus Amphibolis; species Amphibolis antarctica. The sequence goes on along the minus strand of JAMKPZ010004016.1, from coordinate 14,595 downwards.
ACTAAATTTTCTCGAGAGGAATATCCATTGACTCAAACTTGTAAAATTTACTTAAATAGACCAATGGAATTTCCTCTTGCTTGGAGAGGAATATTCGTTGGTGCAAAACTATAAAACTTTAACTTACTAACGGAATTTCCTCTCATGAGGAGAGGAATACCCGTTGATTCAAAACTATAAAACTTAACGTACCAACAGAATTTCCTCTCACAAAGAGAGGAATATTCGTTGGTTCGAAAATAAAATTTAACTTAACTTAAATAGACCAATGGAATTTCCTCTCACTTAAAAAGCAATATCTGTTGATCAAAAATTGTAAAATTAAGTAAAGTGAATAAATCAATGGAATTTATTTTCGCCTAGAGAGGAACATTCGTTGATTCAACATGGTGGAATTTTCTTAAGTAAACCAATAGAATTTCCTTTCACTTGAAGAGGAATATCTGTTAATCTAAAATCAAAGTTAAATAAAAGTTAATAAACCAACAGAACTTCCTCTCGCTTGGAGAGGAATATCTATTGATTCAACTTATTGAATTTTATTTAAATAAACTAATGGAATTTCCTCTCACTTGGAGAGGAATATCCATTGATCAAAAATCAAAGTTAAGTAAAAGTAAATAGACCAACAAAACTTCATCTCACTTGGAGAGGAATATCTGTTGATTCAACTTAGTAAATTTTACTTAAATAAACCAACAAAATTTTCTCTTGCTAGGAAAGGAATATCCGTTGATCGAAAATTATAAGTTAAATAAAAGTAAATAAACCAATGGACTTTCCTCTTGCCTAAAGAGGAACATCCATTGATTAACCAACAAAATTTCCACTCTCTTAGAAAGGAATATCTGTTGATCATAAAATCACCTTAAATAAACTAATTGAATTTCCTTTCGCCTGGAGAGGAAAATCCATTGATGTAAAATCATAAAATTGTCTTAAAGAAATAAACCAACGGAATTTCCTCTCGCCTAGAGAGGAAAATCTATTGATGTAAAACAATAATATTTTCTTAAAGAAATAAACCAACAAAATGTCTGCCCGCTTGGACCAGAATATTTGTTGATTCACAGTTAAAAAATTTTAACCTAAATAAACCAATAGAATTTCCTCTCGCTTGAAAAGGAAAATCCATTAGCTCAAAATCTAGCAAAGTCAAGATGCATACATGTGGAATTATACTGAAATATGTCAAAGTGTAAAAATAAAGTAGTGTGCATGTGTCATGTGTAAAAAATGAGGTACCAATAATATATATATATAATTCATCAATTAAGGGTCATTAAAACCACTATTTGAGTTCCTTAATGATGGAATCTTACAAATCAAATTTCTGTTTTATAAGAAAAATATTGGAACTAAATTTCATAAACCTAGCAGCACGTTTAATTAGGAGCCATGCAAGTTAGACAGCAAACATACATTTATTTCGAAAATCCATAACCTGTAATTACTTAATGAAAAATGTCGGAATAAATGATAAATGCAAGGAATAACAGAGGTCTATTTTATAGGAAAATTAACTAATTTTCGAGAGCTAAGATAGGTGCAGCATATTTAAATAAGGGCCATGTATCGGTAGTTTAATTATAGTCAAACAGAAACATATATATATATCTATTTCAAAAATTTATATCTCGAGTTTTTCGCAATGAAAAATCCCAAACCAAAAGCTGAACGCAAGAAACAGGAGTCGATTTTACAATAGAAATGCCACAAACTAATTTTCAAGGGCTAAGTTGAATTCAGAATATTTAAATAAGAAGCATGCATAGATGGTTGCATTCACAGTGAGGCAGAAACATATACCGGCATATTCTATATTTTCGCATCATTCTACACGTACGACGTACGCGTACCTCATCATCCATACGTATTTTTCCCACCATTTCAAATTTTCAATGACCGTATATATTTATATATATCTACCGGCATGTTCTATATTCTGATTTGATCAATTGCAACGTAGGGATCGGAAAAACTATTTTTTATGGTGTCGTATGTTATCTATCATCTATCGGTTCTTGTCACACGTATATATACATCTTTGGTCACGGAGGAATGACTTTCCGCAATTTTCAACATTGATCACGTGAATATATACATGCGCTCCCAAACCTTCAATTTGATGTGAATGCTGAAATGAATCATCAACCACCGAAATTATCGACACTTGATGTACGCGAATTGAATAAATGCATGGCGACATTGACCGCATGCAATTTTATATCAACCGCTGAATGAATGAAAATTGATACATGTGGTTCCAAACCTCTGATGAAGAGAGAGAGAAAGTTTTAATTTTTCCTTGACAAGTGTGTTAAGATTATATTAAAAAGGTGCATTTTTCTAAGTAAAGATTGATAGAGAAAGCTCTAATTATTTCACGGAAATTTCAATTCAGAAGGGCCGGGGATGTACCGAAAAGCCTGAATTATCAAGCCACTGGTGGAGTGAAAAGAACGTCAGAATTCATCGGGTCCATATGTGCATGCAAGATGAGCAGCAACCATCGGTTTTGTTGACCGTCAACTCAACTAGATTCTTATTCACACGTGTATCACGACGAACATATTAAAATTTAAGAAATGAAAATTTTTAAAAAATAAAAAAAAACGAAAATTGAAAAATAAAAAAAAATTTAGAACAGTTTGTGTATATTGAAAATTAATTTTAAAAATTATAAATATTTTATATTTTAATATTTTAAACATAATTTTACATTTTTACGTAATCACGGGTTTAATGATGATCGAGAGAGGTTGGTTAAGATGCACGAAGTACATGAAATTTTTGTAAATTGTAAGAATTTTTTTTAATTTAAATTAATTTTTTTTCATATTTTTCAAGATGCACAAATACATGAAAATTTAAAAAAAATTTAAACTTTTCCTTTTTTAAAAGTTCTAAGAAACACAAATACCCATTAATTTTTATAGGTGAATCATTAACAAGCCAAATCAAACAAAAGATGCGTGTGAAAAGAGTTCTAACCAATTTTAAAGTTTGTACGATAATAATTATATATAAAAAAAATTTTAAAGTCCAACTTCGGAAAACTCTTCTTTGATTTCCATGAGATTGATGTTCACTTGTGCTTGACATTTCTTCAAATTACTTAATTGATGTGCAAGATTTGCTTGACCGCGTGTAAATGCCACGGATGACGGTTGAGAATTTCAATCACACGTGTAACACGACGCATTTCATTGGCTTTAAATTGTTTGCCTTGACGTTTTTTTTAAGTCAAATTTTATAATTGATGATAAAAGAGTAATGATATTATTTAAATAACTTAATTAACAGTCTCTCTATCCGTGAGTTACTACAAAAAAACTTTCAAATGGACTAGAAGGTATCCTTTTCCTTCAATTTTTTCCAACTCTCACGTAACAAAACTAGTTGACAAGAGAGCTTCGAGATACTGACATAAACTCTTAAAATAATAGTCACGCGGCTAAGAAAACTTGTCTTAAAACTAACAGGTCAACCTAGACATGATTTGTTGGTATAAAAAATATTATTTGTGTCATGAATAATATAATTTTTTAATTAATTTATATTTATTTAATATTTAAATAATTAAATTTTAAAAAAAAAATATTTAATTAATAAATAACAATATTTAACAGTTAAATATTTAACTATCAATATTTAAATTTAATTTAAAAATAAACATGATAACATTCAACGAGACAATAATACCAATAATTAAATTTTTATGTAAAAATTGAAAGTGTAAGGTGAAAGACGGGTAAACAACGGAATTTTATAAATAATATATTATCATTATTATATAAATATTAATATGTAAATTTTTAATTTTTAATTTATTAAATAATTTCAAAATTATTTATAAAACTATTCTTAATTTCCTAATAAGACCTTCGAAGCCCGAGGCATATATACCGTACCATTGATGGTATCCTCCGATCGCGCGTCGAAGAGCAACGCAGAACAAAGCATAGGAGAAAAGTGTTAGCCTGACGAGATGAGCAGCCAAACCTTCACGCCGACGAACTCCAAGGGAAGGTCTGGTCGCTTCGACGAGCACGGATGGGTCATCGAGATCCGCCGCACCTTTGAGGAGGAGCTCTACGACGACGATGACATCCACGTGACCATCTTCAACGTCCCAAAGCCCTTGCTGCAGACCCAACCGGACGCGTTCGTGCCGCAGCTCATCGCCCTGGGTCCTTACCACCACTGGCGCCCGGAGTTGTACGATATGGAGAAGTACAAACTCTCCGCCGCCAAGCGTGTCCACAGGCAACTCCAGGGTGTCCAGTTCCAGCAGCTGGTCGCTGACATCTCCAAGCAGGAGATGCGGATCCGTGGGAATTACCACAAGTACCTGGAGTTGAAGGGGGAGACGCTGGCGTGGATGATGGCCATGGACGCATGCTTCCTGCTCGAGTTCCTTCAGGTGTACGCCAAGGTGGAAGAAGGGCGAGAGCTGAAGAGGGGGACCTCCAAGATGTCCCATTTGTTGGACACCACAGCCAGGAAATCTGGGCACAACACCATACTCAGGGACATCATGATGCTGGAGAACCAGATTCCTCTGTTTCTGCTAAGAAAAGTCGTGGGCTTGCAATACCCATCGTCACCGTCGCAAGCTGACCAAGTCCTGGTCGGCATGTTAAGAGGCCTCATGGAGGAGCTGTGTCCTCTCAGGTCGGAGGACAACTTCGCGGCGATCGACCTGCTCCAGAAGCCCCACCTACTGGACCTCCTCTACCACCTACTCATGCCCGAGAAACAGAACTTGGAGGGCCGACGTCACGCCCTCGAGATCCTGGAAGAAGAACAAGAACCGGTGCAGCCCCCGAAGACGGTTAACGACAACAACGGCCACGGAAATCATGAGGAGGCGGACACGGACCACGTCATGCAGCTCTGCTGCAAAGTTTGGACGATTGTGTTGGCCAGCAAGGTCGCAGCAGCGGCGCTCCTGAAGAGGGCTGTGTTGTCCTCGCCGGTGAAGCTCCTGCTGGCGCTGCCCTGGAAGCTCTTGTCCGTGATTCCAATTTTCTCTTTTTTCAAAGGCCCGGTGGACTTCTTCTCACAACTGATGAAGGGTGGCAGCTCGGGTTCAGACGAGGAAAGCGCTGACAGCGAGAGCAAGCAACCTCTGGTGGAAGAGTTACTGATCCCATCCGTGGAGGAGCTCGTAGACTCGGGAGTTCGATTCAGACCGACCAACGGTGGTATCACCTCCATCGCCTTCGATCCCAAGACCGCCGTCTTCCACCTCCCAACCATCAGCCTTGACGTCAACTCTGAGGTGCGGCTCTGAACTCGTGGGCACGGTTTATATATAGCTTGCTGCTTTGCATATATAATTAACTTCGGAAGAAAAAAGCCAAATTTGGTTATTGATTAAAGTTTTAACCTGATGATCTAATTAAATTCTGGTTAAGATGTAATAAGATCTTTTGAATTTTAAGACTTTGAGATCGATTAATCACCCAGGGTCATTTAATTAATCATCACTCTAGCTACTTGAAAATTTCCTCGTGTGTTCATAATTATTGATGATAAATTAAATTATGCTACCGTCATCGATCAGATGAGTTTTATAATTGTAGATCGAAAACAAATTATAACCATTATGCATGCATGCATGCATGAATTGAAATAGCGCGCTATTTCTATGTGACAGATAGAGCTAGCAGCTTCACTCGTATATATCATGGGATTTTCCTAACATATTTAACATCATAGAAAATTTCTTTTTAGTTTTGATAACAGAAACGCATTCCATTAATTAAATGAATAAAATTAATGTATTACGGATGAATTGTATTTTAATTACAGGAAATGTATATAATTAAAGTAGAATTAATCGATCAGTTGCGCGCAGTTGATAAATATATTGTTTGAAATAAAAACGACCAAATGATCGAACGAACATGCAGGTGATCCTGCGGAACCTCGTGGCGTACGAGACGTCGGTGGCGGCGGGGCCACTGGTGTTCACGCGCTACACGGAGCTGATGAACGGGATCATCGACACACAGGAGGACGTGAGGCTGCTGCGGGAGAAGAAGATCGTGTTGAACCACATGAAGGGCGACGAGGACGTGGCGGAGGTGTGGAACGGAATGAGCAGATCGGTGAGGCTGACGAGGGTGCCCTTCATTGACAAGGCGATAGAGGACGTGAACAAGTACCACAACAGCAGGTGGAAGGTAAAGACGAAGAGGTTCATGAAGAAGTACGTGTTCGGCTCGTGGCCGTTCTTGACGTTCTTGGCCACCATCCTCTTGCTCCTGCTCAACACCCTGCAGGCCTTCTGCTCGGTCTACAGCTGTTCCCGATGGTTCAATCTACCCATCGTTGCAGTGGACAGCCCCCCCTCTTAGAATTCTTCGTACGCGCGTTTGGCCGAATGAGGTGGATGAACCAAAGAGCCAGCTAGATCTATGTGAGAAGAAAAGCGATCCAGGAGAGGAAAAAGAGAGAGATCGATGCAGAGAAAAGCGGAAAGAAAGTTGCCTAATAATGTATTTGCTACCATGTTGGTGCAAGTAGTTGGAATAATTCCACATCAATATAGTAGCTTTTGTCATTATATCATGAATGACTCTTTTCTCAATTATTCACTGACTTTTGAACCACCCAGCAAGGCACACATATGGCAAAATGAACGGGTGAAAGGTGAAAACCCTAGAGGAGAAACAAAGACACCCACATATTGATTTCTCAGACCTGCTACAGAGAGAGTACAACAAGGTTTATATAGTACCAGACACGGATCTGAATAGACCAAGATCCGACAACCAACACAAAATAAAACATACACGACATAGAACGGTATCCAACATTCCCCCTTAAACTGGGGAGGAGACGCTCTTCATTCCCAATTTAATTGCACATTCTTCAAATTGATTCCTGCTAAGGGGCTTTGTCATAATGTCAACTGGTTGTTGCTTTGAATGGACATAATTAAGCTGAATATCTTCGGACAACACCTTTTCTCTGATAAAATGAAGATCTATTTCTATATGCTTGGTTCTTCCGTGGAACACAAGATTTTTAGCAATCTGCAACGCAACTGTGTTGTTGTCACAGAGAACATTAATTGAACTATTTTGATGAATATTAAGATCTGAAATAAGATTTTTAATCCACAGAATTTCACTGAGGACAGCAACAAGAGCTCTCTACTTTGCTTCAACTGACGATCGTGCAATTGTAGTCTGCTTCTTCGATTTCCAAGATATAAGAGAGTTCCCAAGGAAGACACAGTAGCCAGTAATTCTTCTTGGTAATAGGGCATCTAGCCCAATCAGAGTCACTATACCCTTGAAGTTGTAGCAAATTTTCTGAATTGAACATAAGACCTTTACCAAGAGATCCCTTGAGATACCTCAAAATTCGGAAAAATCCTTTCATATGAGAAGCAGTTGGTGAGTGCATGAATTGACTAAAATAATGAATAGAGAAGGCTATATCTGGACGAGTATGAGTAATATATATTAGTTTTCCCATCAGCCTTTGGTATTGTAACATATCTGGTAGCAATTCACTGTTTTGATTAGCTTTAAAATTTTCATCCATAGGTGTATTTTTCGCCAAACTACCCATCATCCTTGTTTCATATAATAAATCCAGAATGTATTTTTGTTGTGACAAGAAAATTCCTGACTTTGACCAAGCAACTTCCAACCCCAAGAAGTACTTTAAGTTGCCTAAGTCTTTCAATTTTAACTGTTGGTTTAACTTGTCAACAAGCTGTTTGATTTCACCATCATCATTTCTAGCCACAATAATATCATCCGCATAGACTAACACAACAATAAAATTATCTTGATTTTTCTTGGTGAACAAATTGTAATCAGTTCTAGCTTGTTGAAAATTCAATTTCATAAGAGTTTGACTTAACTTAAAGTACCAGTTCCTAGGAGACTGCTTTAATCCATACAAGAATTTCTTCAACTGACAAACCAGGTTCTCCCCTTGAGTTTCAACCCCTGGTGGTATCTCCATGTATACTTCTTCATGTAAATCACCATGAAGAAATGCATTGTTGACATCTAACTGGTGTAATTTCCAATTTTTAACAGCAGCTATGGCCAACAAGGACCGAACAGTGGTGAGTTTAGCTACTAGTGAAAATGTTTAATTATAATCTAATCTTTCTTGCTGTGTATAGCCTTTAGCAACCAAACGTGCTTTATGTCTTTCAACCAACCCATCACTTTTATATTTAACCTTGTACACCCATTTACAGCATATGCTGGTTTTTCCTCTATGTAGTTGAACTATGTCCCAAGTATTATTTAAATGTAAGGCATTTAGTTCAAACTTCATGGCTTCCTACCAATGAGGATCATCCTTTGCTTGATCATAGTGTTGTGGTTCATGAGTCTTGAACAATGATGAAATGAAGGCATGATGGCTTTGATTTAGTTGATGATAGGAGACAGTCTGATATGGGATGCAGAACATTACTAGTTACATTTGAACAAATAAAATCTTTTAAGTAGTCAGGCTTACGAGTTGACCTTTGTGACCTTCTGAACTGACTTTGATCTGTTCTTTCCTCTGCATGTCTCCCTCTATCATGTTGTTCTTCAACTTGCTGCATTGACCCAACTGCATCCTGAAGAGGTGCACAAGACACTGAATCAGTAGGTAAATTATTTTCTGAACTATCTGAATTTACATGTTCTAGACTGATATGTGATGTTGTAGCATTTCTTTTAACATCAATTACATCCTATATAGAGTTAGAACAATCATCCACAAGAGTAAGTTCCTAATGAAATATAGGAAACGAAGTTGAACTTTCTGACATGTTATGTTCTCTATCAGCAAAAGGAAAAACATCTTCATTAAAAATGGCATGCCTACTAACAAATGTCCTTTTCTTTCTAATTTATAGAACTTATAACTTTTCTGCCCAAAGGAGTAGCCAAGAAAAACACATTTGACTCCCCTTTCATCAAACTTATTTTGAACATTATTGTTAGCAACATAAGCAAGGCATCCAAATGTCTTCAAAAGGAGTAATCTGGAACTTTAGAGCAAAGACATTCAAGAGGACACTTCCCTTGCAGAACTTTAGATGGTAATCTATTCATTAAGAAAGTAGCTGTGAGAATGCAATCTCCCCAAAAAATGAGAGGTAAAGAGGAATGTAACTTGATAGCCCTGGCAACCTCAAAGAGATGTTTGTGCTTCCTCTCTACAACCCCATTCTATTGAGGGGTGTAGGGCAAGTACATTGATGAATTATTCCTTTACTTGACAGCAAATCCACCATGGCAGAAGAGAGAAATTTTGTACCATTATCACTTTTGACAATCTTAACTTTGCATTCAAACTAATTTTCCATTAAAGCTAGAAAGTTTTAATTTTACCACAAGTTTCAGATTTACATTTCATTAGATAGGTCTAGGTGCATCTGGTAAAATCATCAACAATAGTCAAGAAAAAATGGAAACCAGAATAAGTGGGAACAGAAAAGCTTCCCCAAACGTCACAATGTAGTAATTCAAAGGCTTGATTAGTTTTGGTACTACTAACACCAAAGGGAAAATGATGCAGTTTTGCATGAGGCCAAAATTCACAATTTTTCACATCTGAGCGATTATAACAAGGTAGATATTTAACTACATTATGGCTAAGTGAGTGACTAAGTCTCTTGTGCCAAATATTACCAAACACACTGACAACATTACACTAACTAGACTTCCTTTTGTCTGCAATAATGAAGTACAGTCCTTCAATTTGTTGGCCCACTCCAATCTTCTTCTTCAGCAGCAGGTCCTGAATATAGCAGACATTAGAAAAGAAATGATAGGAGCAAACATTTTTCTAAGTTAATTTACTAACAGATAGAAGGTTGAAGTGGAAATCTGGCATGTAAAGAACATCTGATAATTTCAAACTGTTAGAAACTATAGTTTGCCCAAAGGACTGAGTTCAAACAAGAACTCAAGCAGATCAAGCACACAAAACAGCTTTTACTCACATCTGACTTGCAAGCTACAAAAAGCCCCATATTTATACACACATACCAATCCATAGCAGAGAGATCGTAAAAAAATTTCTGAACTAAACTGAACAGCAACTGCATACCCAAACTTGCAGCAAACCAAAAAGAGGAGAAGAGACAAGAAGAGTGACCTGGATCGTTCACAAGAGCTCTGGTACCATGTACAAAACAACACTGCAAGCTTGAGATCAACTCAAACCACCCAGCAAGGCACACACGAGGCAAAACAAATGGGAGAAAGGTGAAAACCCCAGCGGAGAAACCAAGATCCAAGATCCAAAGAAAGTACAACAAGGTTTATACAGTACCGAACACGGATCTGGATAGACCAAGATCCAACAACCAACACAAAATAAAGCATACATAACATAGAACAATGTCCAACAATATGTTAGTGTAAGTTAGAATAATCTTACGTTAAGTGTAAAGTGATGGATGTTATCTATATATTGTAAATGACCTTTCTTCCAATTGTCTATAAACTTTTGCTAATGTATTTTTATACAAATTTGACGTAAATTAAGCTAAGTACAATTGATGTGTCATAAACATCCTCCCTGTTACCATGTTTGAGTCAGTCATTTAAGTAAACAACATAAGAAAATAATATAGTAAATTAAGAAATGAGATGGATTGAAGACATGTATAGTGCAGAGATATATATGATGCATGTTTTAACATAATTGAGAATGTAATCTAAATATAAAAGTCTATTTGTACATTTAGAAATGAGAAAGAATAAAATAACGAGAATTTCAAAATAGAGGAGAAATAGGAATGATAAGATTTGACGAGAAATTATAAAAATAATGGGATTTGATGGGAAATGAAAGGAATCTCAAATTTTAGATATTTATTAGGTATCTGTGTACTATGAAAATTAATAGAAAATTTTAATATTAAATTTTGAAATAATAAAATTTATTAAAAATTTAATTTTTTAATAATAAAAATTTAATAACGAAAATTTAATTTTTATAAAAATATATAAAAATGACATTCATTGGTCTCGTAACCAATTACTTCATCGTAATATTATTCATCATCTAGGTTCGAACTGCATCCAGCTCACCTTGCCTACACATCCAAGTTCATTGCACCCGCACGTCCTAGTTCTCTACACCTAGGTCCATTAGCTTGCCCGTACAACCAAGCCCGCACGCCCAGCTCACCCACACTAGTCTCGTCTGACCTGTGCCTATCTGCTCTCCGCACACACTCGAATGCACTGCTTGGTCAAACTGAACTCACCTGCCCGTGCACGATTGCTTGCCGCTGCCTGCCATCGCCCATGCAACCGAAGATCTCTATGTAGGCATGATCTCGCCCAAAACAGGATGCTCGGTGGCCTATCTTCCTCAACTGCAGCATCCTCTTTCTGTTCGGGCAAAAGAACTTCCCCCACACGGACCTGCAATTGCTTCTGCCGTCGCGTTCTACCCAGCAACATCGCCTTAAAAGCGGGTCGGCTCCTGCAACGAGGGTAGTTTGACCGTTTGGATGGGGAAGACTGAGGGACAAGAGAAAAGAATGTTGCACGATGAGGGAAAGGGGGTAGGACTTTGGGTAGGAGGGAGGATTTTTTGGGTTCAAGATTTGGGGAAGCTGGGAAGGAGGGATGCTATTGCTACAACCAGTGCTTCCACCGCCATTTCGACTGCAGAAGGGGAGATGAGCGGTGACAGTGTTTGAAGCCCCAAAAGCTCAGCTACAGAAGGGAGAAAGGTGGCAACATCGTCGACGAGGTTATCGCTTGTATCGCACATTGGTAGATATACGGTATAATATTGATTAATACGATTTTTAAATTAATTTATATATATTTAATATTTAAATAATTAAATTTAAAAAAAATATTTATTTAATTAACAAATAACAACATTCAACATTCAAATATTCAATCATCAATATTTAAATTTAATTCAACAATCATCACAACATTTAACATTCAACAACTTAATAAATAAGACAACAATGCATATAATTAAATTAAATTTTTTATTTATTAATGAATTACATATTTTATATTTACATTATTACAAATTTACAATTACATTTAAAAAAAATTTACAACAAAATTAAATTACATTTTTGAAAAAATTACAAATTGAAAAATTACAATGTTTTAATTATGAAATGTTTAAGTTTGAAAGTTATTCTGTAAATTTTTCAACTTGATCTTGTTCACGGAGTCGAGCAAGCTCTCAGTGTTTTACACACATTAATCTTCTATTATATCTTCTTTAAGTCTGCTTCTTCAATCATCAAGCGCATTATCACTCGTGCTAAAAACTTGTTCACAAACTACTAAAGACACTGGAATTGTTAATAAATCATTTGTCATTATTAATAATATTGGAAATATTATTGATTGTTGTCTCCACCAATCTAAAATATCAAATGTATTGAAGTTAGAATGCTGAGTAAATAATAATGATTAGTGATTGATTAAATTAAAAGTAATTAATTCTTGTTTAGATATTATAGGATTATAATTGTATGATGATGATGATGTTGGAATATCTTCATCAAATCTTAAATCTTGTAAAAATGCCCAAGAATCTGAAGATAGTCTAACATTTGATTCTAATACTGTGAACATTGGTGGAAGAGAAAGTTATATTCTTAATCTATATCTTTGTGCGTATAAATCAAACATTTGATTTAATTGTTCTTCTATTATATTAACATTTAATCCTAAATCTACACTTAAACTCATTTGTATTCCCCTAATTAATTTAATAGCATATCTTATTTTATACCTAGGATCTAAGCATGCACTCAAAATATATAATGTAGAGATTTCATTCCAATATTTTAAAAATTTTTGTTTCATCCTATTTACTGTTGGTTGGAAAAATGGATATACCTTATATTTATTAAAAACTCGTGAAATCTCATATAAATGATGCAACACATAGACATACGTAGAATAATAAATTCCTAATAATCTAACAGTTACATTATAAAAAGGTTTTAAAAATTTAATAAAACATTTTATAACTTTAAAATAGTCATCACTTACTTGTTTTTGATAATCATCACAATAATGACGATTATACATAGACATTATTGAAATTTCATATGGTAATATACTTTCTAACATTAAATATAATGAATTCCACCTATGTTGAATATCTAAAGAGAATTTTTTATGCGATATTTCAAAAGAATCACATATTTCATCAAATTGTTGCTACCGCTTTCTTAAACTAGTTATAAAACTTACAGCATCTCTAACAATTTCAATATAAATTTTAATTTCTTTTATATCTGATTATACAATAATATTAATTATGTGACATATACATCTTTAGTGAAATAATTTAAAATTATTTGGTGGACTTAATCTAATTTTAAACATTGGTATTGTTGTAGTATTATTAGCTACATTATCAAAAGCTATACTACCTATTTTATTTCTAATTCCATATAAATTAAAATTTTCCATAATGTTTGCAAAAATTGTTTCAGCAGTATGTGGATGTTGAATTTTTCTAAATCCTATTAATATTTTTTGTAAAATCCAATTTTGATTAATATAATGTGCAATTACAGCTATGTACTTATCCTTAATTCTACACAACCAAATATCTGAAGTGCATATTATACATATCATTATTATACTCATAACATTAATAAGTTCTAATCTAAGCATATTAAATGAATTTATAATATCTGACCTAATAATATTTCTAGATACATGTTTATATTGACAAATAAATTTTACATGCAAGTCTCTAACCTTTTAAGAATCATGAGTCTATGAGCTAATACTACCCTCAGAGGTAAAAGAAAGTTAGGTTTGAATAATTTTATACTTATTCCTATTTTCACATGTACTAATATGCCTAGTTAAATAACTTGTACTACCAGTTTTAACTCTTTAAGTGCACATCTCAAGACTCTCACCATTTGGAGGAGGAATATGTGCAAACTAGGGCATAAAGAGTTGTTTTATAACTCTGACATCCTATAGAAATTTGATACATCCAAATCAAAATTAATTAATTATGAACAAAGAAATCTTCTTCCAACTTTTCAACATGGGGCTATTCTAACAAGTGAAATTTAGAAAAAGATCATAAAATTACCTATCTAATCTTTATTTATATCAAAACATTTACTACATGGAGGAGAAATGCATACCCTAGTATAAGCATAAACGCCTGACTCAAAAGGACCTACAAGACTACCCCTACATATGAACTTTCCCTCCTTGTGAATGTACAACATAGGAATGCCAGTTGACAACTCAAGGCTGATAACCTGTAGCATAGTGCACCTTTTCGGTCACATCCCAGGGTTGAGACATGCGCAAATAACACTGAAATAGTGCTGTTAAAAGAAAAGAAAAAACTACATGGAGTATCACCTCTTGAGAAGTTAACTTGTCAAGATACATTATGATCGATCTTAATGAATTCCCATGAGCAGCAATCAAAACGTTCTTCCCAGTAGCCATCTGAGGCTCAATCTGTCATGCGAAGACACCTACTTTTAGCTGATAATACTTTGAATTGAAAACAAGGAACACAATGTACTTTCATATTACTTGGTAAAACAAGCAGCAGTAGGTACACATC
>JAMKPZ010004014.1:0-14930 GCA_024699675.1 Amphibolis antarctica | reverse complement strand
TTATAGGGATTTCATGTCATCTTGAGAGCTCCACCTTGATCCAATGGTTGGGATTAAATCCCACTTGAGTTTCCTCCTTTCATCTTTAATTTCCTTGAATTTTCCTTGAATCTAAGTCTTTTCATAACAATAAACACATCAACATATCAAATCATACATGAAATTCATAAATAATGCATGTTTGAAATAATTTCGACTTTAAGTTGTAAAAAATGGAGTTTGGTTATGAATTGGTTAAATATTGAAATAAATGCATAATATGCCTTTAATGAGTCCCATGTAAATCCATTTAACCAATAAAAACCTATAAAAATATGCAATATTTTCATCCAAACACTATGCAAGATGAACTAAATCAATTCATTAGGAATGAAGTATGGGATCTAGTACCACCCCCTGAAGATCATACGATTATAGGAACAAAATGGGTGTTTAGAAACAAAAATGATGGAATGGATCATATAGTCAAGAATAAAGCTAGATTGGTTGCTCAAGGTTATAAGCAAGAGGAAGGAATTGATTATGGTGATACATTTTCTCCTGTTGCTAGAGTAGAATCTATTCGAACATTGTTAGCTTTTGCATGTTATATGGACTTTAAGTTACATTAAATGGATGTTAAAACTACTTTTCTAAATGGTTATATAAATGAAGAAGTTTAGGTAAAACAACCTCTTAGTTTTGAAGATTCACAACATCCTGAGTATGTTTACAGGCTTAAGAAAGCTCTTTATGGCCTTAAACAAGCACCTAGGTCTTGGTACAAGAGATTATCTAAATTTCTTGTGGAAAAAGGATATTCCATGGGAAAGGTAGATCATACACTCTTTATCAAGAGAATTGAAAAAGATATTTTGGTAGTTCAAATCTATGTTGATGACATCATATTTGGATCAAGAAATGAAAAATTAGTTGAATTATTTTCAAATGACATGACAAGTCAATTTGAAATGAGTATGATGGGTGAGCTATCATTCTTTCTAGGTGTGCAAATTAGACAATTAGATAAAGGAATCTTTATTTGTCAAGAAAAATATAATCAAGATTTATTAAAGAGGTTTGGATTTGACAAAACTAAAACTAAAAATACACCTTTGAGTACTATCACCAAATTAGATACAGATAATTTTGAAAAATTTGTAGATATAAAACAATATAAAAGTATGATTGGTTCACTACTTTATTTGATAGTTAGTCAACCAGATATTATGTTTAGTGTGTGTACTTATGCAAGATATCAATCCAATCCTAAGGAGTCACACTTATTAGTTGTTAAAAGAATTTTTAAATATTTACAAGGAACCAAAGACTTTGGATTATTTTATTCTAAATATAGTTCATTGAAACTAGTGGGGTTTAGTGATGCTGATTACGTAGGTTGTAAATTAGAAAGAAAAAGTACTAGTGACACTTGTCAATTACTAGGAAATTCTTTAGTTTCATGGTTTAGCAAAAAGCAAAATTGTGTAGCCTTATCTACAATAGAAGTTGAATATGTAGTTGTTGCACTTTGCTGTGCTCAAATCCTGTGGATCAGACAAACCTTAAAAGATTTTAATCGCACATTTGAACCCACTCAGATTTTCTGTAATAGTAGCTCAGCAACTAATTTGTCAAAGAATCCTATTTTACATTCAAGAGCTAAACATATTGAAGTAAGACATCATTTTCTAAGGGATAATGTAATTAAAGGAAATATAAAGTTAAAACATGTTCCAACATCTGAACAATTGGTTGAGCTATTTACAAAACCCTTAGATGAAAATGCTTTTTCCAGATTAAGATTAAACCTTGGTATATGTAGACTATCTGATGTTTAAAATGTCTTACCCGTATGTCTAAGTGACCTATCCATTATTCAAGTTTGATCAGTTCAAAAATGAAAATAAAAACAAAAATAAAATGGAAAAATGAAAATGAATATAAAGTAATTGATATTCATGTTTTTCTCAATTTTTATGATTTTATATATTTTCCTATATATTTATATCACAAAAGAAAAATACAAAACTCTTTTGACTATACTAAGAATCTTTACAAAAAGATGGGATTTATTACTTTAATTCAGTACTTTAATACTACAATTGGTTACATGATGAAGATTGTATGAATGCATCTTTATGTCTTCATAGAGTGTGTTAAATTTCAGTAATCATAATGGAGTAAATTAGTATAACAGCTAAAATAATCTTTTTAAGTGCTAGTATAAATTTTCTAAACTTAATGAAAAGTCTTTAAGACCTATTATACTTGGGCAATTAAGTTTGATAGGGTAGTTAATTCGATGTACTGAGTTTCTTAAAACCGAGCAACCTAAGATCAACTGATCTAAGATTGTTGGCCTAAAGCTCGATACATGGGTATAATAGAAAATCTAAACAGAGACTATTTTAATTTATGTTAAATGTGTTTTTAAATACTAGCAATATTAATATTCTTAAAAGATATGCTGATACTGAAATTACTTTATTAGTGTTTACTGTGTTAGCTATTTTGAATGGAGTATATTAAAATCATTCACCATTCTAAATCGTGTGATTAGGGAATAGTATTTTTGCACTATTTTAGATTAAGAATATTCTATTTTGATGTTTTGATGATTAGTGCAGCAATTAGATTAAAAATATCAAAACTAATATTTAATTCGTAATAGTATTTAACTATTTTGATTATGGTTTTTGATTTTTTGTTTTTTGAAATGTTTTTTTAAACAAAAAAAATTGGGAATAGCTTTGTTCTAGGGGGAGCAAGCTATTTTCAAGGGGGAGGAATTCTTAATTGTTTAATTTTAATAGAGTTCATTAATTAGTTAAATAAAAAATTTAGAACTTGAACAAGATCTATGCACTTAAAATGTATTAATCTACAAAGATCCACAGTTGTATTTCTACCTTAGTGACCTTCCTAGTTTAAGTTGTTCTGTTTTAAAACTTAGGAATTTTGTAAATTTCCCAAAACCCTTCGGCATTTTAACGCTAGTCTCCTAAAGTTTTTCGGAGTTGTAACATTCTCACATGAAATACATGTGACAACTTAAGTTAAGGTATAGCTTAATAGAAACAATCTTTTAAGTCAAATTCGATTAGAAAATGATCCGACAACCTTAACTCCCAATCTCTTAGCATATAAGGATTAAATTCCTAAAACCCTCTGCCCTAGCCTTCGAGTGAAACGTGCTTATATGTAGAAGAAGAAGCAGCTTGTCTCTCTCACTCACAGCAACTATGTAATGACACGTGGGAAGAAGATTATTGAAGTTCCACCACTCCTCCTGCACACTTGGTAGGTTAAGATTGATAAAGTTGAGTAGGAGATGTAGCTTTTGAAGTCTAGGTATGACTTCACTTCTAAAGTTTTCAAGGTAGTTGTAGAGGAAGTCAAGAATGTAGAAAGAGAGAACTGGTTCCTACGATTAAGGTCTTAAGGAGAAAGCATAATGTCAAATGTGTTGATCGATATGTCTTAAAATCGTTTGCTGAAACGATGACTCCACGCACGACAGTTGCAGTTGGAGAGTCTTCACGAGCTGCAAGACTGAGTAGAAAACCACTTTTAGTAAGGAAGACCAAACCCTCTCATCTACCACCTTCAATTTCAAAATGCTTCACACCCAAGAGTAGGGTTGAAGATTTTGAAGACTGGTTTAAATCCACCACTGCACAACAACAAACTTAGGTAGTCAGTTCTGAAACTTCAACTTCCAGTAGCAGTGTTTAGTCTATTAGTAGTGAAAGTGATAATGAAGGGATGTGGATAGGTAAAATTTTTATTTCTTCCTTTGAATTGAGATGCCTTCAAAGGAATGTTGAAAATTTTGAGAAAAGAGAAGTCACTGTCTCTCAATCTTCTCTATACATAGTTAACTCTATTCCAGCAAATCAATCAAGCTTTGTTGTGAATGATTTATGTGTGAAACTTATACATAAAAGATATACATCATTCAGTTTGATTAATAAGAGGAATGATGTCTCTAATTATGTTTTAACACATAAAGGTGATAGATTTCAAGCTTTTGCTAAAATGCAAAAGTATATTGATAGAAATGAAAAGCTTCCCAGAATCTATATTCATTTAATGAATCAATGGAAGCAAGAGGATGCTCTTGTGAGCATTTTGTCACCTAAGGCTGAAGTGTATATAGGAAACACTGAAGATGTTGATGGTATAGTTTCAATTGTTCTAGAAATAGTCTATATAGAGAAAGATAGTCCTACTAATGATCAGATGGACACTATAGAAGATATTTTGAAAAATCTGAAGGCATAGTGGTTTGCTACATTTGCTCATATAGAGGAACAGGAAAATATTTCTGAAACACTTGATGATTAGACTTTAGGTGATTATTTACAAAGTTTGTAATGGGATAAGTTACATGCAATTGTTCGAACTAAGGCACAAGAATAAGTTGATGAGGTATTACAAACTTTATAGATAGAGCAGCCAGTTTTTGAGTAGATTTCAGTTGATGAACAAGATGTGGAAGAAGCTCTTGTAGTACAAATTCTAGAAACTATGGAAGAGCAAGAAATTCTTCAAACTGTCTCAAGTGATCCACTAGTAGAAGACATTCTTGACTTGCATATTGAAGAAGAATATGTTGATGAGCAACAAGAGGCTTCACTTGTAACAAATGAAGATAACTTGAAATTAGTTATTTATCAATTACAGACAGAGAATGTTGAAGATTTTCTAAGTACTTCACGTTCTGTTTTTGAGGAAGGTATATTGTTAGATAATTTATATTTTAGAAATTAGGACTATCTAGATAAATATAATTACTTTTTAAATATTGAAATAATTCATGAAAGACCTATCAATTTTATTGGTTTACAAGAAATTCGAGAACTTTTACAGTTTCAAGGTCTTTTAGACATAGTACCAACTACATGTAAATTGAATGTTTTTTAAGAAGTAATAGTTGCCTTTTATGTAAATTTACATGTCGAGGAGAATAGATTATATAGCAATATAGACAAAAATGTTTTTGAACTATCTCTATAGTTGGTATATGATACATTAAAGTTGAGAAATGAGGGTGTACAGTTAGTGAAAACATCTCTCCAATTGGAACATTAGTTCATTAGCAAGAAACCCTCTAGCTTATGGCAAATTACAGTACTTAGTTGAACTTAATGGAAAAGCTAAGTTCAAAGCTAAGATTCTGCAAGTAGAAAATTTTTTCAAAAGAAGGGGCATTCAGAACACAGAGAGAATTTACTTATATGCCACTTATGTTGTTATGTAGAAGATACAGATAAATTGGTGCACACTGCTTTTAAATTCCATACAGTACCATCATTTAAAACTATTTTATGGAATTAATCTTGTCAAATTGATAATTGGAAGCAGCTATGATATTTATCAATGGCCAAGAAAATCTTTTAAGACAAGATCATTTATAGCGGCAGAACTTGAAAAGTTAATTTAGAAAGCATCAGTAACAGAGATATAGTAGCAAACAACAAATGAACAGCCACATCTAAATCCCTCATCGACAGATTCAAATTTGTTGTCTCCTAAAGAGATTGCTTACTTCACACAGTCAGAAGAACAAATTAGTCGATAGGTGACACAAACAATGATTAGCACTATTCAAAATTAGAGGAGAAACCAATGATGATTTGTATTTTCTGATTTCTTGTTGTATTGCTATGTTTAAACTTGACTTGCATTTGAACCTTTGTTTGTATGTGTTTATTTCAATATTACTTGTTATTAAAAAATTTTATTAACTGCTTAGTTTTATTTACAGAGTTTTATTTTAATTATCTATTCAGTTAGAGTTGGTTCTTACATTTTATTTCTTCTTAATTATTTTTGTTATTCTCTAACCCATGTACTTTGTTGAATAATGACAAAAAGGGGGAGATATCGTTGAAATTTTGATACTTAAATGAGTAGATAATTATAACATCAAATTAATTTTGTCAACATCAAAAATGGGGAGATTGTTGAGTATTATGTTTTGATGATGAATGGTTAATTAAAATATTAATAATGTTTGATGGGTATTTAAAGTTGTAATTATATTTGTTAATTATCTATTTACAATATTTTTAGATATAACTGGAATTATTTGAAAATATTATAGTAATTAATGCTAAATTATTTAACACTTGAATATTCGATTCAGGTTAAGTGTTTTAAATTAGTGGGTTAAGTATATTTAATTTTTAGAACACTTAAGTTTGGTATTCAAAGAGCTATAGTGATTTAAATAAGAGTTAGATAGGTATATAGTTCATAAATCAATGATAGGATGTTACATGAAATTTTTAAGTTCACACATGATGAAAGAGTCGGCATTTTATTGTTTAAAGAATGAAACCATTGGGAAACTATGAACAGTGTATCGACATTTTAACATTAGCACGTGATTTCTTAAGTTAGACGCATGCTTTTTTTAATTTGCATGTGGTGTGAACAATGTAGGTGTTTTAACACTAAAAAATAGTAGTTGTTAGGAAAGAGATGATGTAGGCTTTGGTGTTTTAGCGAGACACATGAGTTTTTAAGATAAACACGTGAAATTCAGTTTTAGGAAATGTGAATAGTTGTTTGGTGTTTTAAGGTTAAAAATCCAAATATCTTTAGGAAATTTATTGTTAAAAACCTAAGACTAAATAAATGAAATTTATGATTGAATGTTTCAACGTTTTATATTAAAATCATTCTTAAGCGATTGTGCAGGGACATGGTTAAGCTTTTACAAGTAAAATGTGGATGCGATCATGGACTTTGAAGATTTCAAAGAAGAATGATTGAGTTGTTGATATTCTAGAATAGTCCAGAAAAATAAACATAAAAATGCAAACATAGAGCGCATGTTCTGTATGAACGTAAGATGAATCAAGAAGTTGTTGAATATTTCAAAGACACGTTCAAGAGTTTTCATGGACATAGTAGAAGACATAGATGAAGTGTATTTCACTCTATAAATACACTTGAAAACTGAAAGGCATTCAAGATGATAGTACATTCATAGAGTTATAGAGAAGAAGTGTGTTTTAAAGACAGAGTTCAAGCTTAGGTTCGACATCAAGTTTGAAGATCAAGATCAAGTTCAACTCGAAAGAGGCGTTTAAAGTTTTAAAGCTTTAGATTGAAGTTAGTTCGAGGTTGAAGATCAAGTAAGAATTGTGCTAAATAGTTGGAGGTTGTAAAGAGGAAAAATTGTATTTTAGCAGTGTGGAAAAATTGTTTTATTAGTAAAGCAAAATCGTTTCCTCTTGCTCTTCTTGAGTGAATAGTAAATGCAATAAGACTTTGAAATAGAATTTTAAAAACACTACTCTAGAAGAGCAATAAGACTTTGAAATAGAATTTAATAATAGCAAATGCAAATAAATCATATTGTAGCTCTAACTAACACCAAAATAGCGAAAAGTAACATCAATTGCAATAAATTAAGCAATCCCTGGCAACGATGCCAAAAACTTGTTCAAACTTTTTGAAACCAATTCTTAATAATATGTGTTCGAAATATTTTAATTTCAATGCAAATACACGGGTTTAGATGTAATTAGTGTGCAAGTACGATTTTGTCCATAGAGATTAGTTTTGCTTAGTGTTTAGCTAAATTGGTGTATTCAATTAATGGAATAAGTAATTATATTTCTTTTAAGCAATGTCACAGTTGCTTTGTTCCAATTAACCGCTAGGATGCTCTTTAGATATTTATTAAATTGTACCTTCCAGAGAGTTTTTCATTAACTTTAATTTCTTCACCACTTAGAATATTTTGACTTTTAGAATTAGTCTTTTAGTAAATGATTCGAATTTTGCACTAAAAGACTCTATCTAGTGAGTTTTACTCTCAAATATTTAATTCTTCTTAAGTCTTAACATTATACACTTCAGTTTGCATGTAATTTGTCGTTTTACGTAGAGAAGGTATTTAACCCTCGAGGTAGCTCATGGGTAAATGTCTTTACCCTCGAACTTACTAGAGGGTTGTGCGATAAAAGTGAGTTTCAAATGTTTAAACAGTACGATTTCAATTAGCTAAAACTTGTAAGAGTTGTATACTTATATTTTTGATTTTTTTAAATATTTTAAAACATAATAGGCAACATAATGCATGAGACACAACACAACACGAATAACTTGTAGAAATAAAATGCAACATTCAATGTTACACTAAACCTAAAATCATTCTCTAAATATTGTAACCAAGTTGATAAGATGAGTGTTTGTAAATTTGAGTTTAAATATAAAGGAAAAGTAAAAATAAAGGAAAAGTAAAAGGAACACCTAATGCTTCATTGTAATTTCTTTCTTTGAAACTTGCTCAGGCTGAGAACTTCTTTTTGTCTTTACTTTTAGTCCACCAGGCCGTCAATCTGGCAAGCCTTCCTTTTGACCTTGAAATGAGATTTTGGGTGTCACTCCACAATTACACCAAGGAACAGATGAGGAAGCAGCTGACACTGAGAGTCTCTCCTTCAAGGATACGCTTAGGTTGAGAAAAGAACAGTAAATACACTAAGGAAGTGATTGGAGAAGAGGAGGTCGTCAATCTCCTCTCGGAAGAAGTGAATGGGTGGAAGGTGGAAGATGGAGAATGCCCTGTGAATGGTGCCCTAGATGAAGAAGCAGGGCGGGGGTTTCATGGCTACGGGATTGTTTTATAGATTGAAGGAGTGGTAGTTCATGAGCTAACATCTAACAAGGATGTGGTGCACATCTGGATGTGTGAGATCATTCCATGCAAGCCCACTTCTTTAGCCTGTCCATCCATGTTCTCCATGGTTGAAAAGTGTGTTAAGTTGAGCTTCAACTAAATTAAATTTCTCAATTCTGCTCTTATACAAATTGGTAGAGTTGTCATTTTTTTTTACATGATTTTCCTTTTAAGAATGGCATTGATGCTTATACTCCTAATGAAAACCTTAGTATTAATGACTCTCCTTTCCACTTGGATGGCATGTCCATCATTGACTCTAAACCAAGGGAATCTATTAATATTCCCATTGTTGGAGTTTATGACAACATCCACAACAAACCTAACAATAGTCACACTCTTGCTAATGGTGTTTCTACTAACGATGATGATAACATATCCATTCATAGGAGCACTCGTACCACATGACCGCCCACCAGGTTTGATGAATTTTTTTGTCCTACATTTATTGAGAACTCATCTTTTATAGGTTTTGATGATGTCATACAACTTAATATGAAGAAGATGAAGAGATGAATGAATCAAGTCAAAATTACAAAGTGATGAAGTTAAAAGAGGATGAAAGTGTGTTAAAGATATTCGAGAAATTAAAGATGAAAGTGTTGAAGACAATGAAGATAAATCACGAGCACACGCATTCATTTAAAAAGGTTTGGACACTAATATAAGTCACTCATTTAGATTTTAAGTCTACACACATTAAAATTAACACATGCCAAAATCAGAATAACGATTCACTATTCATATGACAGATCACAAAATTTTGCATCTAAGAAAATCGGTATAATAATTTTGGTAATCATTATAATGATTTTTGATTATGTTCCAAAACTTAGGAAATATTTTGAAAAATAAGTTTATTAGAAAAAATCTTGTAAATTAAGGAATTTAGGAAAATCAGTATAACGATTTACACAATCATTATAACAAATTTTGAATTTCAAATAATACTTTTTGAAAAAATATTTACTTGAGTTTAAAGTTAAAATTTGATGTTTTATAATCATTTTCACAAAAATATCATGTTTCCACTGATACAATCCTCGATCCTCGATACATTTCCTTTTTTCAAAAGACCAATTCCTGATACGATATCAACATTTGAATCCTTGCTTAATACAATAGGTGTTGTGTGCTTGCGGTTTATAAATATAAAATTTGCGCTTTGTGGTTTTCAAGTGGAACAAATAAAAGCGTTACATGTCCCAACTAACCTACTCATGTTTGAAGAGGTGCCTCCTACTTTACCATGACAGGAGGGTCATGATTGAAAGCTGAGATAGTGAAAAGAGCCACCAAAATGCCCATGGAGTAGGCTTCTACCAAACCACGTAAATTGTCCTTGTTCTTGGGGTTTGATCTTCCTTCTTCCTCATTCTTTTCAATCATCTCACGTGATTTACAACACTAGTGTTATTTGTTAAGAAGAAAGATGGTAGTATGTGATTGTGCATAGATTATCAAGAACTAAATAAAATCACAATGAAAAATAAATATCCACTATCGAGGATGGATGAGTTGTTCAATCAGTTGTAGGGAGCAACAATTTTCTCCAAGATAAACCTTCGTTTAGGTTACCACCAACTAAGGAAGATGTACTGAAGATGGCTTTTCGCACTTGTTATGGTCATTATGAGTTCTTGGTGCTACCTTTTGGGTTGACTTGTGCTCCAATCACCTTCATGTATTTGATGAATCACATTTTTCAATCCTTCTTAGATCAATTTGTAATAGTATTCATAAATGATATATTAGTGTACTCTCACACCCCTAAGGAAATGTCAAATTAACTCCATAAATGACTCTTCAAAATGACCTAGTCTATCACATTCACATATGGTGAACATGATTTAGAAGCATATAGACTTTCCCCTTTATCTCTCTATAGAAAATAGGTTGGATTTTGTGAGACAGTGCCTTTTATCTATATTTATTCCTTATCTTCGATTTTATTTCAACAAAATTGGAAATCAAGAGATGGATTCCTTTATCTTAGCCTCCTCTTAAGATTGCATTAGGGTAAATTCCCATATAAGATTATCATCTTATGCATGCTAGAAACTTGTGTTGCATTTTTCTTAATGACTATCTTTATTTTGGGAGTATTAAATAATTGAAAACATAATGAACCCTAAAATATACATCACCCAACTAAATGAGCTATTTGGGGTTATATGAAGGCCCACCATGAATAAGTCTCCAAATCATAAGTCACTCAAAGGTTAAAATCTTAGTGAATTGGCATTTCCTTTTGACATGACATTATTAGAATCACTTGAGATTAGATTTTCTTTTGATATGTGTTTTGATTGCATGTTTGACTAACCCTTAACCACTCACATGTATCATATGATTAAGCCCACTTAGAGCACTATCTCATTGTAATCACTTGATGAGAAATAGTTTACTCAGACGTCATTTTCTTCCATAATTGCTTGAAAGAGAATTTTTAATGCTTAGCTTTAAGTCACTTATTGTCTTTTTCTTCATAATCACTTGATGGAGATTAGGATACTATATGGAAAAAAATTTCTCGTAAAATGAAAAATATTTTCCCTATTTGCTGCTAGTATAAGTAAAACCCTTGAAAATATTTTCCCACCTCCAACCCTCTAAAAATATTTTCTGACCCTGAATTATTATTGTTAGGATTGATTACGGCCAATAGAGGGGGGTGAATAGTGGTTTTTCAAATTTAATAAATTTCGTACGAATTTTTTACTAAAATTCAAAGTAAATGAAATACGAACGATGAAAACGATACGAGATTGAAACAAATAATTCAAAATAAAACTAAGTACAAATTTTGAAATAAAATAACATGTGAATAGTTGATATAGTGTGGAAACAATAATGAGAATGCGGAAATAAAGCACACAGAGATTTTTAGGTGGTTCACCAACTGACTACGTCCACCCCCATGCTTAAGAAGCTTAAGCCTAATCTAATCACTATTAAATTGATTACAAACTGAGTGTTTAAGGTCGAACACCCAACTAACTACAATAAGAGTTTGT
Source organism: Amphibolis antarctica (assembly GCA_024699675.1). Classification (NCBI taxonomy): domain Eukaryota; kingdom Viridiplantae; phylum Streptophyta; class Magnoliopsida; order Alismatales; family Cymodoceaceae; genus Amphibolis; species Amphibolis antarctica. The sequence goes on along the minus strand of JAMKPZ010004014.1, from coordinate 3,230 downwards.
GGTCGCACCCTCCAACTAACCAATACAGGAGTTTGTAGTTGCACTCCCCAACCAACCAAGGGTTTAGGTTGAATCTTCCAATTAACCAAGGATTTAGGTCAAACTCTTCAACCAACAAGGATTTAGGTCGAATCCTTCAACCAACAAGAGTTTAAGGTCAAACTCTTCAATTGACAAGAGTTTAAGGTTGAACTCTTCAACCAACAAGAGTTTAAAGTCAAACTCTTCAACCCATCACCCCAAAATGGAGTACCTACATGTGTTTAAGTTGAACACACGTCAAACCAATAAAAGAAAAATGAAACAAATTCCTTTTAGAACAATCAGAATGAGTTCACCTCGAAAGAGCGTAGAAATCAAACTTTAAGCTTTTGCACCGTCAAGATCTCCTCCCACTAAAGCATGAAAATCCATCGAATCAAGTTCGAGACGTGAGCACTAGAGCTGTGAGAAGGAGAGTAAAAATTCATGAATGAATGGTGTGTAAAAATGATGAATTGGGCTCTTATTTATAGATGCAAACTTAACTTAAAAACTAGTCCAAATTCGTTATAACGATTTTAAAATCGTTATAATGTTTTTCCATTTTACCATTTAATTTCAATTGGATAGTTGTACCAAATGGATGTTCCGACAAATTTTTTATAATATTTTCAAAATTGTTATAATGATTTTCCTATGTGTCAAATCTTGGATTTTTCAAATCTAATTTTAACAACTAAATCTTTTCAAAAAATTTCCTAATTTGTGGTAGATTCAAAATTCATTATAACGATTTGAGAATCATTATATCGATTTTGCATGAGTATCTAAAATTATGGATTTTCCTAGATTAAATTTCTAAGTAAATATCTTTTCAAAAACTTTCCTAAGTATTATTTGAAATTTAAAATTCGTTATAACAATTATGTAAATCGTTATACCAATTTTTCTAAATTCTTTAATTTATGGGATTTTCTCTAACAAATTTATTTTTCAAAATATTTCCTAAGTTTTGGAGCATAATCAAAAATCATTATAACAATTTTTCAAATCGTTATACCAATTTTCTCAAATGCAGAGTCTTGTGATCTGACGAATGAATAATGAATCATTATAATGATTTTTCAATCATTATTCTGATTTTCCCCTATATTGATTTTAATGTGTGTAGACTTAAAATCTAAATAAGTGATCTATACTAATATCCAAATCTTTTTAAGTGAATGTATGTACTCGTGGCTTGTCTTCATTGGCTTCATCGTCTTTATCTCTAATTTTTCAAATTTCTTTGGCTCTCTACCTTCATATAATTTCTTCATGACTTTATAACTTTGTATCTTGAACTTGATTTCTTCGGACCTTTATTTTCTTCATGCCAAGTTGTTTGACATCATCAAAACTTATAGAAGGTGAGTTCTTAACAATTATTTGAGTTTTTTTATTTTTTCATAAAAAAATTCATTAAACATGTTTGATGTAATTGTGCTTTTCTAACGAAGCATAGTTGTGAAATTGTAACATTTTATTTTTTCAAAAAGTCTTAATTTTAACTATTAAAATTTAAATATGTTGAGTAAGTAGAAATTCGAAAAGTTGAAATTCAAGATATTAGTATTTCTGAATATATGGAAAGAGAGTTGAAAGTGGAGGTTGTAGTTGAATAAACTCAACAACAAAAAAAAGAAATTATTGATAAATTGCATGCATATGGATATTATACATGCAATGTGGAATGATAAAAATTAGTGATTTTCAACATATGTATTTTTCTCAAAAGAAAATTATGGTTGAAATATTTTATGCAAATGTATTGATACATTTGAATTGTATAACATTGTAATTGATGAATTTTACCATATTTGATAATGTCTATGTAGAGTTGTCAAATTGGGACGAAAATTTTTTCGTATCATGGGTTGTGCCTGGGTCGGACCCCTAAGTAATTTGTGCTGTGTCAGCACAGCATGAATTCCAGCATGAAATAGGCATGACCCGACTCAACACGAGATTACGAGGTGGGTTGTGGGGGGGGGGGGGGGACCGATCGTGGGAGGGGGGGACTGGTCGTCGGGTCATACGACTGGTGGAGTGAATGGTCGCGTGCGCGGGAGGGGGGTGAAGGGGGTTGTGTGGCTGGTGGGGGGGATGGGCCACCAGGTCATTGGGCCGGAAACCAGGTCGTGTAGCCGACAAGGGGGACGGGCCACTGGGGTGAATGGTCACGTGCGCGGGTGAGCAGGTTGGGGAACTATGCCTGGGCTGGCCACTAGGTCATTGGGTTGCCAATCAGGTCGTGGCGCCGGGTCCTGGGAAGAAGAGCCGAAGAGAGAGGTGGGTTGTTGGAGGTGGCGAGGAGGAAGGCCGTGCGGGTCGGCGGGGTGAATGGTTGCTAGGTTGCGAGAGGGGGGGGCACAGGTCGTCAGGTCGTGGCGTCGGGTCCTGGGAAGAAGAGCCGAAGAGAGAGGTGGGTTGTTGGAGGTGGCGAGGAGGAAGGCCGTGCGGGTCGGCGGGATGAACGGTTGCTGGGTCGCGAGAGGGGGGGGCACAGGTCGTCAGGTCGTGTGGCCGGCAGGGTGAACAGTCGCATGCGCGGGAGGGGGGTGAACGAGTCGTGCGGCCGACGGGGGAGACGGGCCGCCGGGTCATTGGGCCAGCAGTCGGGTTGCAACGTTGGGTCCTAGGAAGAATGTTGTTATTTGTTAATTAAATAATAAATTAATTAAAAAATTATGCTAATCAAAATCGTGTCATTGACGGGCACAAATAGTATTTTTTTGTGCCATGAGTCGTGCCTGGGCTGGCCTGTTGGTGGTGTGGGTTGTGTCAGCATGAAATTTTTTTAGGACCATTTGTGTACCTTGTGAAAATTTAGGAAGATTTATATTTAATTTTAAAAAAATTAAAAATATTCTAGATTTTTCTTTTCAATAATTTCCAATGAGCACAAACCCCCCAAGATTATTTTTTAGATTTACCTTAGAAACTATTTTCTAGATTTACTAGATTTTTTGGAAAATCATTTCTAATGGGGGTTTGTGCTCATTGGAAATCAATTAAAAGGAAAATCTAAATTTTTTTCATTGTTAAAATGTTAAAAATGTAGAATATTTTTAATTTTTTAAAATTAAATAAAATTTTTCATAAGATGCACAAATAGTCTTATAAAATTTTTTATTTTCAGATTTTTAACATTTCAATAATAAAAAAATATTTAGATTTTCTTTTCATTGATTTTAAGCACAACCCCC
>JAMKPZ010004012.1:0-25891 GCA_024699675.1 Amphibolis antarctica | reverse complement strand
GTTAACCGTTACATTTTGTCTTTTCAAAAATTAAAATCCCCGCCTTTTTGTATCGGCATGGGCTATTTCGTATTCCAATTAAGGAGGAAGTTTGTTTAAAATATGGTATGTCATATGCGTTACTTCAAAACATATTAATGATAAAGATTAAGTCGAAAATAAACAAATACTTTTTAAAATACGTTCTTCATCATTAATAAATCTTAAATCAATATATCTTAATTATACAATAACTACCCAAGATTTTTAAGGCCTACATTATTTTTAAATAAAATGTTATGTTAAAATATAAGTTTCACTGTCCTACCGTTGTTTCATAAGTCTCGCTATTAATTGAGGTGATACCGAAACGCATCCCTGCCGTTTTCGCAAATACGAAAGAGACAGGAACGTTGCCCTCTGAAAAGATTCGAGGCGTCTGTCGTACCAAAAAAAAGAAGCACCTGCGGAGTGGTATCAAAATTTTCTAATCCTATCATCAATTTAAAGTATGAATGATGATGAGGCCTGAAATAAGACGACTTTAAAATAAACTTGAACCATCAATTGCTAGTTACGGCTGGTCTTAAATTAATAACACGTGTATTTATGATATAACCACAAAACCTGTGAGTGGATGGAAACAATGCTGTTACACCATTAGCTTGATTTTCAAACATACCGAGTTGAAAGTGCAGAGGTTTTGAAACATAACCTTCTCAACAGAAAGGTGGCACAAATGAGACGACGCAAATGGGATTTACAGACAATGGGGTGGACGGTCCGGTCCACCTTGGAAATGACCTACCAAGAAGAGAGCTAAAATTCTATGGATTTTCAAACACCCAAACTGGCCTGTTACAACAGTACAGCCGAGTAATTGGTTGACTTACATAGCCTCCATCCAAAATCAAAATTACGCCTCTTATCTTGGGCGAAACCAATGCAAATGGTTGCCTTCCTCTATTTCAACGAGGTCTTGTTTCACTTGATTTGTTGCTCCTAAAGTTTGAGAGGGAGAAGAAAGACCGTGTCCCTGAGGTGAAAAAGAATGATGGTTTGTCATATACGACGAGAGGGAGAGAGTGAAAAAGGTTTGAGAGGGAGGAGAAAGATGGTTTGCATTTTTAGAAGACAGTTTGCAAGACATACAATCATACCTTTAGCTGAAGAGGATGATGCAGCAGATGTGCGCCCTTCTCGAAGCTTGTGAGGACCAGACGGAAGGCCATTCATACTGGCTGTCAGAATAAAAGGAAAATTTAGAGCAAACAACGATGATATCTAAAGAGAGTGAGGATGGATGATTCATTATTATTTTTTGAATCTTCTTTTTGTAAGTTTTACCTGATAGAAACTCACGATTGCTGAAGTGATTTGCTGAACTTCCACCATCATAGCTCTCACTGAGCATGGTTCTGTGGACCTCCGTGGCCTTTGGTTTGACGGCTGCTTTCTTCAGTGAAGCATCGATATTCCTCTTGTTGACCGTTACAGGCTCTTCTGTATCTTCCTCTCCATCGGACTTGACCGAAGCACTTAAGTAATCATTCATATTCGATTCTCCCCTGTTCTTTCTAGCAAATTTCAAGAGCCTCTTCAACCCTCTTGGTGCATCCTTTTGATAAACCAAGGCAGGTGGGATCTCAGCATTTCCCCACTCAACAATCTCCGACTCTACAGTCTCGGCTTGCAGCATTTGAGACAGTGAATGCCGAACCCTTGGGCTGGATGTCACAGCTGGCATAGCATCCGCATATGTTGTAGCCTTTGGGAGGTCACTCCCTTGTGGTGCAGGATCTCCAACACTATCTACTTCAACCCATGCACTTGATGAGATGCCCGACTCATCATCAGCCGGGATGTTGATTACCGGGCTTTCTATTGATTGCGTTATGATGTTCTCAGTTTGGTCCATTTCAGTAGCAGGCGGCTCCGATGTCTGTGTCTTCTCAGAAACCAAATCAGCATCAACAGGTTCGTCTGGGTTTATACCAGAACTTGGAAGTTGGGCAGAGTTTTCCTCTTGATGTTCATTCATCTCCTCAACAACCTCAAGAGAAGATTCCTTCTCTGTTTGAATCACATTTACACTATCCTTGGAGGGTTCGTCAGGCTGAATAGATTTGGGTTTTGCTGGTACAGGATCAAGGCCAGAACCAATACCAGTTCCTTTCCTCAAAAAGGGCTTTGGTTCCAAGGGCACCACGCTGCTCTTTCTAGTGACCTTGCTATACAAGCTTGGTTTGGCAGGACCTGCACCAGAGTCAACACCTGGGGGATCTGTCGATTTTGTTTTGATGCTTTTGCTGGACTTGGCCATTGTCTTTGGCTTTGTTTCATCCTTACCTTTCAAATTATTCTTCTTTTCTGTAACGGGACCTCTTGCTCCTTTCAATTGCCTTGGTCTTTCTGTCCGTACTGCAGCTTGAGTTGGCGATGGAGTTGATTGTGGTTTTCTGTGGTTTATCTTGGTGCTATTAGTCATCCCAGATGAAGTTTTAGAAGGTGGTGTTGCAGCTGTTCTTGGGGATGGAATAGGTGGGCAGGACTTGCGTCCAGTAGTCAGAGCTGGAGCCTTGGGTGAAGCCTTCCTGGTAGCAACAGGATTTGGGCTTGAAACTTTTTCTATGACTGGGGGAGAAGAATTTCTTCGTGTCTTCTGGGAACCAGAAGAATCATTTTTTCCACCAGCACTGGCTAATTTTGGGGAAACAAATGCCTTTTTATTGTTCACCCTACCCCGCATCACCTTGGACTTTGTTGTTTCCTTTTCGGTCTGTTTATCAACACTCTCTGATCGCAGTTTTTGATCTCTTTTCACCTTGTGTTGGCTATGAAAGTTCCCTTTTTGCTCACTGGACTCATGAGCCCAACCAGCACTAGCCGGTTTACTTTCAATCATTTTCATAAGCATTTGATTGAGCTCAGCCTCCTTCTGCCTAGTCCACTCTGCTGAGGTAGCAGATCTATTATGGTTCACTTCAAGGTGAGGTGTGTCCGTAGTAGTAGGAATGCAGACTGGAGTTGATCTTGTATCCTGAACCTCCACAGATAATACATCAGCGGTGGTCTCCACTTGTTCACACTTAGGCTTTTGAATATCCAAAGCCTCTTCTGCGGGAGATTTATCCTGAGTAACTTCTGAATTATTTGAAGTGAGTTGTGTCTTGCCATTGGATGTATTTTCATGAGCAGGCAATGCAGACGAATCGCCCATGCCCACACTCCATCTCCTCAAAACAGACTTTTTAGCGTCAAAGGTTGTCTCTGTGGTTAAATTCTTTTTCTGGGTGTCTGAAGTTTGATCTCTTTGTTTGCTTTCAAAGAGATTTATTCTATCTTGTACACTCATCCGCAGACATGCATTCTCAGATCTTTTTGGTTGTGCCTCCGATGATTCATCTCCACTGTTATTCTCGTTATCTCCTCTGTTGAATGATGATTTTTCTCTAGCTGGAAAGTAATTCAGGCTCTTGATGGTTAGTGCGGTAGATCTTCGTGCTCCTGATCGCCCAATTTGGATTCGTCGCATGGGAGAAGCTGTTCGTCGAGGTGTTGCAGATCTTATAGCAGGTCGGCTTCTTTCAACAAAAGATTGAATATCCTCACTTGAATCAGAAGAATTATCACTTTCGCTTGAGCTTTGACGTTCTGCTTGTGCAATTTTTGCAGGAGAAATGTTAAAATTTGAAGCATTTTTGCATTCAATCTGTGAATTTGATGTAGAGTTATCAACAATTCTATCTTCATCCTGGTTCTTTAAATCATGTGACAATAATTCTGATTGACGATGGGAAGTATCAGCAAGTTCGCTATGAAATTGCAATTGAAAGTACTTGACCAATGAATCCCTGCAATAAGCGAAGACAAACTCATCTAGAGAATTGGGAGATTAAAGAATGTGGGCATTTTTCCCAAACTGGAAGTTTCGACACATATGATCAAGAAATTGATGGTTTCAAACTCGGATGTACTGTAAATTCAAAACTAATTGTATTCCAAACAATGCAAAAAATGAACAAAGTATGGCATGCCTGCAGATAGTCTGATACAACAATGTACAAGCTGTTTACTCATTTCACATTCCATACAACATAATGTCATGCAAAAAATTCTATTAATAGGAGTCTCACAATGTACCTCAACTTGATTGATCCAAAATGTTCAACAAATGCAATCAAATTGGAAAGTTGAACCTTTGAACAGTTGTTTCCCAGTGCTCGAGTGAAGATATTGGCTAACTCTTGATTAAGGGCAGCGATTCTTGAATCTAGTGCCCTTAGTAACTCATTTCTGGGTGCATTTTCTTAGTTAGCTAAGACAGGAGTAGAACCAAAAATAGTTATATGAGAAAAAGACCTACCCTGAAGGATCACAAGAGCCCGTCTCAAGTTCATCCTGCAGATGACATTTCTTAGAATAACATCGTATGGTAATTCAAAAAGGAACAAAACATTAGGGTAATGATTTTTACATTCTGAATTGTTTCAACTTTGTTCAAGCGTCTACTCTCTGTGAAATTAGAATGAGGAAATTTGTAAGTTGCTGCATATAACTTATCCAGATGGAAAAATGGAAATGAATATGACAAACAACAAAAAATGCATTAATCATATAGTATACTGTGCTATATCATCAACCATATTTAAAGGGATGTGAGATATCAAAATAAATTTATAAATCTGAAAGAAAAACAAGTGGAATCTCTTGTAGATAATCAATCACGTGGATTTAGTCTTTCCATATTCCATATAGCCTGAACAACATTGCTATTTTGTAATTTTTGTGATTTTCCCCTAATTACCTGACGTTTCTCCATATGAAATTTTCCCAATGTTCATATTTCATGCAGTTTTATTATGAAAATTTTAATTTCATGAGCTTCCTATCTACTAGAACACTATCAAAAATGAAAAATGAAGATAGTGACATGGAATACCAAGTGCTGCTGACTCGTTTTATAATATAATATTGGCTGCAGTGTTTTTCATTCAAAACTAAAAAAGACTGCAGGGATTATTGGTGCAAAGGTTCAAAACGTCAAATTGCAAATCACAAAATACAGACCATATTGACTAAGCGATTGTTTAGAAATTGGTAGAATAGAGCGCATCACATTCCATAGTACAGTAAACATTAGTATATTATCAGTGACGGAAAAAAAACCAACTCAATGGACAATTGAACAAATATCAGTCCTATCATCACACTGTGGTACTAGCCTTTATGGTTTATTTTGATATTAGCCTTAACCTGTCCCACAGTAGTGGATGGTTGTCTCTGGATACAAAATATTGTCGCTGAGATCATCTATAACACAATCACAATCACAAGATTCACCTATTTCATTCCACAAACATGCACGCATGTGCACACACACACATGCATATGCACCTTCAGTGACCCGTACCAAAACCTAGCAATGGAGTCCCATTATTTACAAGTTATTGAAACTTTGTTTATAATGAGCAGTACAACGAGTTGGAGAAACGGTTGCCGAATTGACGTTATGATGATTCCAAAGCCTTAGAAGAAGAAGCTCTTAAAGTTGGTGCTGATAAAACTTTGCAGATATTTAAGTGAGATCAGAACATCATTTAGCGCTCTTGGGTTTTACGAGAATCATCTTTATTTAGGTTCTAAAATTCAATTCTTAAAATAAGGAAATTATTTAGATCCTTCTATTAAGTTCCTCTGTACCCAAAATGCCTTAAGGTTTCTTTTGGTTCTCTGTCTCTTGCCCGGATGACAGTACAAAAAACCCTAGAACACCAAAGTAAAATCCTGAGTTTGTTTCCTTGGTTGTCTACAATTTTTTTACTGTAAGAAAACCCAAAGTGCCGAGCTAGTGCTCCTGGTTGTCAGCACTATCTGCACCATTGAAAGCACCGAAACACTGAAGTAAAATCTTGAAGTCCTGAACACTTTTTCTTGGAGGACTGCATTTTTATTCGGTAGAAATCCTAGTCTACCGTGTCCAACATATCAGATTTCCGTAATCTCATCTCCAGATTACCTAATAGAAATTCTGGTCCAAACCACTCCGAAACTTTGTGCTAAATATCCTGAAGGGCTGTGATAAAATCTCAAAACTCTATGATAAAATTACGTTGTACTGGACATGTTTTCTGAACGATCCGAACTTGATTAACGTCTAGTTTATCAAGTGATGCAAACTTGAACCTCTCCATGTGATGATAGAAAAATGTATACTACTTCACAATTTTGTTTACTTCATCTACCACTCCAACCATCATTCTCTTCGCTTCTTTTGGTTCAATATATCTTTTAATTTCATGTTTTTGAGCAGCAACAAGCAAATCCATTAAACTTAAGAAAAGGTGGCCTACAAAAACTGCAAGTGAGCTAAAAATAGAAACAAAATAAAACAGCCATGCTTCAGCTACAAAACTCCGTCCCAAACAAGAAAAACTAGATAGACACACTACACAAAATGAAGTAAACGAAACTTGTGCACAACATGATGAAACAAGAATGCAATCACAAAGTCACAAGCAACTAGAGCCAAGCCAAAATATCTCCTTTTGCCAAGCACCCTAGGCCCACTAGGTCCTCATCCACTTAACCACAACTTGGTCATTTCAATATAAACTGCCTCTTATCATGGTAAGCACCACAAAACACCCTGTTATTTCATCCCAAACACCAAAAGACAACTTTATTGGTTTTTGATGATTCTCATCATTGTCCCTCAATGATATGTCATTGTTATTTTGAAAATATTGCAGCATTATGCTTTACTTAAACCAGGAGAGATATACATTTAAAGCATCTCACAAGGTACTTTTTAGTTGTGGATGAGTATAGTAAAAAATGCATCCATTCTGTAGTATCATTCATCTGTCTCTTTGTTCAAGCATATAAGGGATTTTGTTGTATTTATAGTTCGACATCGTTTCAATCAGGTCCTTGCCTCTAACAACTCACCTTTTGCAGCCTTACGATATTTAACCATAACATTTGATCGTAAACAAATGGAGTTCAATTACAACCCATAAACAGCAAAATAGGGTAATATTTGAAGTGTAGTTAGCATGAACTAAAGAAATCACAAAAACAAAACTACATCAGTAACCCAACTAGCTGCATCTAGGCAACAACATCAAGTAACGTCTTTTATATTACAATAATAATGCAGGATTAAGAACGGTTCATATGAAGCATGTACATGTTTCAGCAATTAAAATCTAAGTGGGAAGAATGGCTGGAAACCATGATATCTTTGCACATACCTGCCGTGAAGTCTCCAACATTAGACTGCTTACTCTGAGAAGGAAAATTGGTAAACATTAAACAACAAGATAAAATGTAATATGGCAATTCGCAATTTGTAAGCAATGGAACAAGGATATCGAGAACAAAAAACATCAGGCCTTTTAAAACTGAAAAGCTAACAAACCTTGGTATGAACAGCAAGATGACATTTTTTAGTGTCTTCCAACCGATTTACCTCACTCCAAATGGCAGGCGTTTTTTTCAACAAGTCAGGCATATTGACAATATGCAAGAACCTACAAGATTGGATTAAAAACGAAAAAGAAAATAATGCATTGGAGAGGAAAGTGGAACCCATGTATCATAATGGCTATCAAAATTTGTACCTTGTCAGTGTGGACTTTGTGAACCAAGAAGAACCCTTGAGGCCTTCAGGCAACTCAAGCTTGAAGCAATAACTAGAATCTGAATAAGAAGTTCTTGCTAATGCTAAATGCATCCTTAGTACATCCAAGAGGCCAGAAGTTACTTTCTCTGTATTCTCATTGCTGCAAATGGATGCTTCAAACCTGTAATTACATAGAAAACCATAGTAAAAGTTATATTCTTTGTCAATGCAGAACAATAAGCTGAAGACATGTCCAAGAGGACAATAAAACTGAATTACCTATTTGACGTCGATATGATATCAAAGATGGCACGGTCAAGAATCAAATCAGAATCTGCTTCCCCCTCCATTGCTTCCCAAGACTATGGGAAGAATATTCAAGTCCCTTAAGAGTTTGTGTCGAGATTATGGATCAACCAATAATTAAGACTGATACAATGGCCGGAAGATTTAAAAATGATAATTTATCCAAAAAAAATTTATGACCCAATAAAATATGACTCCACGGAAAGCAAATTATTGGGAGTTATTGACAAAGAGATGATTAGAAATTATAAAAATGGAAATTACTATTATTATTTCAATTACCAAGTTAATATGGTAATAATAGAAATTCTACCTTCAGGTTCCCTAGAAGCACCGAAATACGTAGAACAATGAATAGTAAATAAAGTCATCGCAAATGCAAATGGAAGCATTGACGGCAATTAACAATGTCCCGGAATAATCAAACTTACACATGTCAAAGATAATAAATAACAAAAAGCCACCGGGACCATGTATAACCAAGCATGCGCATGCATGGTGGAAGATTCAAACAATGGAAAAGACGAATAGAGGCATTGAAAGATAAACAAAATTTAGACAAAGTATGGGACCAGAAAAGCAACAACTTCCAATTCTAGAGGAAAAGCTGTAACAATGGAGAGTCAAAACTTCAAGTACTGTAAAAAAAAAAGGGAACACACTTGGGAAAGCATGGAGGAGAAGGAAACGCAGGATAGATAAGATGCAGAGAAATGAGAAAAGGGAAGGTTTTTCTTTTGAAGATGAAAATATTTTTCATGCAATAAAAATTTAACTTTGAAACATAATGCAAGCATCCTGCTGGCAGGAAATTGCAACTTACGCAAAACAGAGAGATCGCGACCTTTCACTGATTCAGAAACCAACATGGGTGCAAAGCTGCATTCGGCATTCCCAAACGCAAGCTAGGTCAAAAACTGAAAATCCCGGCGCCAGTGGCGCCGGTGACTCAAACCGACTACTCCAGGAAGATCATCCCATAAACAAGCAACCAAAGCCAAATCTACCACAAACCCTTCTAGATCTACCACCAATCGCCCACCACCCACCGAAAAAGTAACGGTACCGAGAGACCGAACCGGCGGAAAGGAACTCCACCCGTAATGAAGTCTGAAACAATGCGGGGCTTACCGGATCCAGTCTGAGCAAACTCCAGCACCCGGGAGGAGTGTGAGCGGAGATTGGAGTCAAATCAGAGAACACCACACCAGCGGATGGCAGGGGAGGGTGAAGAGAGAGAGAGAGAGAGTGAAGAGAGGAGAGAAAGGAATGGCAGGTGAACGAGGAGTTAGAATTTTGCATTCAAATTAGAGATTTTCGATACAACATTGCCCCTTCTACGTCCATTATTTACTCGATGTGCCACTGTGGTTGTCCTTTCTCTTTCCCTTAGAAAAATGAACGTCGGTGGCACTTGTTTTTTTCCTAGGTATTTGCTGTCTATGTGTTTGATGGAGCTCTTTAAGAAAAAGGTGGGGTGTGGCAAAAAAATAAAAAATACAAAACAAACAAACAGAGAGACCACTGAAGTGGTATCTCACTTGCGAGAATTTTTAAAATTTTAAAATTTTAATTTTAAATTTTAAATTTTTATTGAGAACTCATTTATGTAACTTGAAAATGAAAGAAAAAGAAATTTTGAAAAAGAAACAGTAAAGTAAAGTGGAATTTAAGTGAAAAAAAATTTAGAAGGATCGCATCTAATAGAAAATCTAGAAAATTTATATTTTCACTTTACTTATTTACGTATGTATGGAAAATTAAAGAAAATTTTTATATAAATTTTAATAATTTTAAAAAATAAGTTAAAATATTTAAAATTAAATATTTAATTGTTCGACTACGAAAATAGAGAATGATTTTCGTGGTATTTAATATGTAAAATAATTTTTTCATTTGATTTTTATAATTTTTTACATTGCAAAAGTAGTTTTGATAGACGAACTTTTGCGATAAATAGTCAACTGTAACAGAAAAATGATGAAGGTAAACAAATAACAAAGGTGAAAGAGAATGAAGCAAACGAAGAAGGCAAATGAGTGGTGAAAGGAGACGAGTGGCAAATGCAAAGGTAATAACTTTGACAGTCACAAGTATAAAATTTGACAGAGTGTGAGTATAATGACCTTAATTTTTCTAATATAGGTGAAAATTTTTAAGAGACAAAAATAAATAAAAATAATAATTTTTTTATATCATTAAATTTTTTTTTAAAACTTCTACAGCTGAAAATTTTAAAAAAATTGTTAATTTTTATGTACACAAACTCCCATGGGATACAAATTTAATTTACAATTATGTTTTTTAAATTTTAATATTAGTCGTTAAAAAAAGAATGAGAGAGAGAGAGAAAGACGTGAGCAGCGAGCACAGTGACGGCCACGCTCACGTGGAAAAGCGTAGGCTGTCGACAGACCTGACGCTATTATTTTCGATTACGGTGCACGTAGAACTACATGATAAAGTTTTTTTTTAAAAATTTATTTTAATCAGGCATCGTCGAAAAATATCAAAATAAAAAAGTCGAGAGTTGATGTACATGCTTCTGGTACGATGAGAATAATTTAGTGTTAATTTTATATAAATTTTTATATATTATTATTATATAAATTTTAACTTATTTAAGGTTAATTTTTATTAGAAATGAGATAGAATTAAAATTAAAGTTAATTTTATAAATTAAGTTGAAATTATATGATGATTAATGTGGTAAAAATTTATATATTAAAGTTTTTACGGTAATAATATAATGATGTTAGAAATAATTGTGAAAGCTAGTTGTAGTTAACCTCAAATAATGTTTTTAATATATAAATTTTTATTATATTAATTACTTTTGAATTCAACTTCATTTGTGTTCACTACTTACAACTTCAATTTCTTCTAAATTTCAAAGTTAGTTAAAATTCTTTCCAAATATATCTTAATTTTCTACAAGTGTCTAAAATTCTCTTTATTTTACTAAATTCTCTTTAGAGTGTATTTATCTATGATTTCATTTATTATAAAGTTAACTTTAATAAGTATAAAAAATTAAAATTGATAATTGTGAAATAAATGATGTTGAAGTGTATATAATAACAATTTATATAAAATTGAGATATTTTTTATGAGTGGTGGGTATATATTCGTTGTTGTAGGGACCACTATATAATTTCATAATAAAAAAGTGACTTTCTAACACATACGCTATTACGATCAATTTATCAAAATCCTTGATAGTTTACTGCTCCTGAAAAATCTTATTATCTAACGATAATGATATTTTAGGGATGATGTTACTTACATTTTACAGATACATATACGAATAAATACATGATTTTTAGAATACATGTAGCTTTTTTTTCGACAACGTGCATGAAATTTTTTTTAATGATTGATATTGCCGAATTCTGGGCTTCACCAACGTATGCTTTCGTTGTAACCCCATCTGTATCATTCACCGCCAGAAATTTTAGATCATCAAAGCATGTGTATAAATACAATATATATAAACAATCAGATGCTACATCGTGCAATCCTCACCGTCCGTCGACGTTAACAATCGGTGATGGAATTTTCTGGAAGCTTGCGTCGTCGAGCGGCGACGAATGTGCTGGGGGAGGAGGAGGAGGAGGAGGAGGAGGAAGACGAGTCCCTTTACGTTTTGTAATCCATCCTTGGACCACCAGTCCGTCTGCTGGGCAATGCAATAATTATATCTGACGGGCGGTGGGCGGTGGGCGGTGGGCGGTGGGCGGTGGGGGTGGCGGTAGACAGCAGGAAGAGGAGGAGGAGGTCGTCCCTTGAAAGCGACGGCTTCCCTCTGCCGCGCCGCTGGCCCGCGTCCATTTACACCCCCCATGTTCTCCCGTCTCTTTACAGGTACAGTGCTCGCACGATTCCTCCCGGATGTCCGCTTCTCGCATAGATCTTATCCATCGTATCTGCGCCGTCCGTGGTTCACGGCGGGATGTCGCTGGAAGACGATACTAATTAATAAGTGACGATCTTTACCGACAAAGTTGTTATAATTCATCGACTTGGCAGCGAAGCACACTTTTCGTGACGTTGACGTTGCGAACTTGTTTATTTGTTTAGTTTTTAGGCTTCGTTTGGGTGAGGAGAATTGAATGTATTTTTTTATTATCAATGATAAACATTGCAGTGTTGTTGTACACTAATGTTGATGTTTTTTTTTTTAAAAAAAAATGAATGAAAAAAGAGAGGAAAAACGTAATCAAAAAGATTAGACGATGTAAAAGAAGTTTTGATGATGTAAAAGAAGTTTAGACATGTATAGAAGAAATTCTGATGATATAGAAAATATTTTAGTGATTCGTAAAGAAAATTAAAATAGTTATTGAAGGAAATTTTTGTGATATAAAGAAAGTTCACAAATGATATGTAAAAGAAATTCTAAGTACGTAGAAGAAGTTCTGGTGATTCGTAAATAAAATTTTAATGATATAGATGAAGTTTCAACGATTCGTAGAGAAAATTTCAATAATGTCTGGAAGAAATTTTAATGATGTAGAGAAAGTTTAGATAATGTACAATGAAAACTTTAGTGATTCAGAAGAAGTTCGGGTAGTTTACAAAGAAAATTTCAATAATATGTAAAGAAAATTTAGGCAAAAAAATATTACAAATATTACGATGAAGTTCGGGTAGTTTATTAATATTTATTACATTATAAAGAATCACACATCTTTTTATTACAACGAAAGTATTATTTTAAAAATAAATAAGTTAATATTTAATAATTTAAAATAATATTTTATCATAAAATTCTAATTTTACGTTCGATAAATTACGTTAAAGATTTAATAATACATAGTAATTAAAATAAAAATATTTTTTATCGAATAAAGTCATAAAATATTAAAGTTAGGTAAATAAATAGATTTAAATTATACAATAAGAAAAAATAAAAATCGCTTCAAATACTATCTCCACTTTCATGTTCGAAACATTATGTTGGGCAGAGTCATATAGGTATCGTGATAATGTCTAATTCACATTTTTTAAATAAATTATTTAATTTACAACGTACAATTTTTGATATAAAATTGTTAATATAAAATATTAAAAATATTTAATAAATATTATTTTATGTAACTGTGATATATAATAAAAAAAGAGAGTTAAACATTAGATACCGTTTAAACGAGAGTCTCACCGATGGAAACCGATTACAGCTGTTAACAGTGCGAACCATGCATGGAATAAGTAGAAGAGCATGAATGATGTGCATCTCTTTCCGGTGGTTTTTTCCTTTCAAGAAAACTAATCGGCACGGTTGGCAGGTAGCTTGCATCCATCGTCGACCAAAAGATTGTGTTTGTTAAAAGTAGCAGGCGTTTCCTTTACGAAATGGAGCACATACGGTACATTTCATTTTTATTTAATTTTCATTTATTTTAAATTTATAATTAAAATTTTATTTGATAAAATTTATATATTAAATAAATTAAAAGTTCACTTTTTTTTTAGAATGATATGATTTTTAAGATAAAATAATATATTTTTATTTTCTCTTCTAATATATACAATGAAAATATTTACTCTTATTAAATTGTTGATAAAAAATATATATCATATAATAAATATCTTTGTAAATATTATTTTAAATAAAATCTAAAAATATTCGATATTGACGGCTTAAATAAAATATGTAGGGTGTTTTTTTTTACCTTTGTTTCACCGCAAATTAATCATTATTATAAGGGCAAAAGTGTCATTACACAAAGAAAAGGTGATTTTTTTTAAAAGCAAGATTTTCACAAGTTGGTGAACCTCCACGACCTACTCCAACTACCCTATGTCCCTACTCCATCGAAACGATCGCTGCCGTCCATCGACACACCATTGTGCCGGTTCGACTTCTTCTCCCCGAGCGCAACGAAATAATCCCGCCAATCGCTTCCCCCTTTCCCTCCTTGGCTTCGCACTGATGGGAAGCCAGAAGCTCGGCCCTTGCCCCAAGCACCGTCGCGCCTGCATCGGCGTGGCGTTCGCCATCGTCGCTGTTGTTGTCATTCTCGTCATCCTCGCGTTCACCGTCTTCCGGCCAAAGCAGTCCATCACCACCGTCAACTCCGTCAGGCTCGATGGCTTCAACGTCGGATTCAACCTCCCTAACCTCGGGGTCGGCGTCGACGCCACCGTCATCCTCGATGTGTCCGTTTCCAATCCCAACAGGGCCGGGTTCGACTACGCTAACGGGACGGCGGAGCTTTACTACCGCGGAGGCCTCGTCGGCGAGGCGGTGATCCCGCCGGGGAAGATCGGGGCCGGGGAGACGATCGAGACGGTGGTGAGGTTGACCATTCTGGCGGATAGGATCGTGACTAATAGGAGCGTATACTCGGATTTGATGGGCGGGAAACTTGTGGTCGTGACGGCGACGAGAATACCGGGGAAGGTTACGGTTATAGGCGTTTTTAAGCATCATATGGTGATGTATACGACTTGTGATGTAACGATAGACGTTGGGAGCAGGGAGGTCACGAATTCCAATTGCAAGTACAGGACAATGTTTTGAGTTTGAGATGGCAATCCTGTCGTGTAGTGCATTTTTTATTTTTATTTTGCACCTTCTTTTTTAACTAATGTAGGATACATGTTTGCAAGAGTTATATTTGTTACAATGTGAATAGTGTTGTTACTTGAAGTTGTTCTTGGTGTTGCAGGCAATTTAGCTGGACTGAAGTTGTGTCACTGATTCTGCCAGTTGCCACCAAATGTAAAAGAAAGCAAGAACTTGCCTGAAACCAAAAGTTCGGATGTCATGCTTGAGGTACTTTCTGATATCTAATTTCTCTTATTTTGGATTTGTCTGTTAAGCATGGGTTCTTGCTATAGGCATTCATTGTAGTTGTTGTGTCTATGGAATATGCACATACCTGAACATTGCAACCACATGGTATGATTCAGGATTGTATCTTTGTACCTCAATTTTATCTAGGTGGGAATGAAATATGGCAGTAAGAAACGTGTTAGTGAATTGTTTGTTAAGATTGTAATATATCTGATTGTATGGTTGCAGTCCAATGCTGGAAGTTGAAGGTTTAATAAGGCAAATCCTGCTGTCTTCTTTTCTTCAGGAATCATGGAAGATACGAGTTTAATTGTTTCTGACATCATAAGAGCATGCCTTGCCCATTGCTTTGACTTTGACTTCTGCATTTTTTGTCTTGCTGCATCACCACATTATTTTGCCTGGGGCGACTGGGAATATCTTAGACTGGATTACGTCACAAT
This sequence comes from Amphibolis antarctica, assembly GCA_024699675.1. Taxonomy (NCBI): domain Eukaryota; kingdom Viridiplantae; phylum Streptophyta; class Magnoliopsida; order Alismatales; family Cymodoceaceae; genus Amphibolis; species Amphibolis antarctica. The sequence continues at coordinate 10,734 of JAMKPZ010004012.1, read as the reverse complement.
GCTTTGATTTTAATCTAGTAAACACTTCTCGTTATTGGTTAATACTATTCCACATTTCAATGGCTTCCAAAAAAGGTTGTAACTTCCAGATTAAAGTGTTCAGTTATGGTCCAGAGCCAGTTCAAATGTACATGGTAGATGTCCATTGGTGCAACCGATTTGGCATGCCACAACCATGAGGTGCATTTTCATATTTTGTAGTATTGATACTATCTATGCAATATGCTGATACGATGGCCTATACATGCTGGCAACTGAGTAAAGTAGCACATGCGTTGGACCTGGGATTTCTACAGGATATGATGTCTTCCATTCTTGCAAGTGTTTGGAGATTTCATAAATGCATAGTTTTTGTTTGTTTCAAACAAGGTAAAACAATTCTGCCACTTTTTCAACATATGGTGATACATAAAAACCTTCTTATTCTATGGCACATATGAAAAATATCTTTGAATTTGATCTTATTTTTTCATTTTGCAGTTATTTATGATTCCTTGTGTTCTTGGAAGTGTTTGGAGATGTCACATATAGTTATCATGATAGTATGTCACACATAGTTTGGAGATCTTCTATCAAATCCATTTAATTATGTCTTTTAGGGTTTGTCTATTTTTCCTTGCAAAATTATATGATGGAATACTATTAAAGTATACATAATTATTGAAACATATAATTATATATATTAATGAAATATACATGTTCGTATTATTACACTTCTTATTTTTGATGTCATTTTGTGATTGCCAAAGTTCATATATTAGCATTTCATTCCAACGTTCACTGAAGCCACACAGACTGAAATTTATCCTAGAGGGGTGTTGGAAAAATTAGAAAAGATGACAAATACCTTGGTCTGAGGATTATAGGTGCCAGATTAGCATATTACATAGGAAGAGATACGATAGAGGACAACAAAAATGAAGTCCAAGCTCAGCTTCCAAAGCTTTCTTGAACACCAGAGTTAATGGACGGCTGAGTAGAGAAATTAATTTAGTTGCCAAGCAGGAATGGTGAAAAGATACAGTACTAAATCGGCCTATGATTTTTTTGAACTGTCAAATTAAATAAAAATAGTGCATCAACAATGAAAAGCAAAGTGATTAGAAAAAATTGATGAAAAATAAAGTGCTGCACTTTTGTTGGAAGTTTCTAAAAGGTGAGAAAGGCTTATCACCAAATGTCAAGCTCTTCCTTTGGAGATCTTTTCAAGGTGCTGAGGTGCCCTAACAGTGAAAGATACCCTGTTTGCAAGAGGCATTTATCAAATTACAGATGTATTTGGTGTCAGCATGAAGTGGAGAAATTTGAACATGTGCTAATTGATTGCAGGGAGGATCAGGAACTTTGGTCACGAGAATGGGGTGTGGTTATACAGGCTGCAACAATCTACAATTCAGAGAGTGGTTGTTTGGGTGACTCAGTAGGAAATGCTCAAACTAATAGAGGTTTGAAAATTTTCTGCCTTGTTGCACGTACCCTCTGGGTGATTTGGATGGCAAGGTGCAAATGGGATTTTGAGAAGAGATGCCCAGCTAGAACAACTGTGAAGTGGCTTCAAGCTCACGCTGATCTACTTTCACCCACCATTCAGTGCTGTGCTGTGAATGTTTTGTGTCATTAGGATTAACGTTGATGCTGGTTGTAGTGGGCTGTAGGATGATGGGATATATCATGTTCTCCTGCAGCTCCTTTGGACCACCACAACCACTGGTGGCAGCTAAAGCTCTTGCCATTCTCAAGGGGTTAGAACTAGCTTATCGTAACAATTGTTAGAAGATTATCTACAGGTAACCAATTAGTTTTTGGATTTTAATTTGGAATCTATATGGCTGATTAATGGGATCATCATAAAGTGTATGAAAAGGATTAGTGAGCTGGTGCAAAATGAATTGAGGAAAATCTACAGAGGCCCATTCATGTGACCACAATCTGGCTCAATTCTTGATTAGGCATCGATCTTGTACTTTCTGAGAAGCTATTAATGTCCTTCATTGTATTGTGAGGTGTATCTTCATTGACAAACCATGGTAACAGGGAGTTTCTCCTTGTCCTTAAGAAGCTTCTTAATCTTCTGCTCATTTGAGTTCAACATTATTTTATCATTGGCTGTTGCAAGGTTGTAGGTGGTGTTTGTTTTTTTGGAATTGTGTTAATTAGAATACCAACCCCTTAATTTGATTTTATTGTGTTATCTCACGGCTTTACCGGTTAAATAAAGAACTGATTCCTGCCAATCTTTGGTTCGATTCTTTGAGATACATTTGTGTGAGGGGGAGATATTTTTTAAGGGTTGAGGGCCAACAAATTTTGTACCAAGTAGGTGTATGGTTTAGGTGGTCTTTTCCTTGATGGTCGAGAGGATATTGATTTTTCAGTAGATGCATAATCGTTTTCTCTGAGTTTCATTTTCTTTTTCCTATTTGCTCTAATTTACTATTATAGACTTGCAGTGTTCTAATGACTATCCAATTTAAAACCTGCAGTGTCAATAAAAGATCAAAATCCAGTGGTGGTTAACTCACACGAGATCTTTCGTACGAAGATCATCTTCAAGTAACACCAGAGGAAGTGCAGTGGTTGAGTGAACGATTGAAGACAATGATAGAGCTGTAATTTAAGAATCATGTCTGTTCTCGAGCCAGATTAGACAATCCAGTGCTACCGTACCAGCTTGACACTCAGGTATGGCGAGCCAGGCTTGGTAGAGAACAATCTAAAATTCATACGTCTTTTATGCTTGTGAAGATTGAAAGCAGTGAAGTTTTTTGTCATATCAAAATTGGGTCGGGACTTCAAAACGTGGATGCCTTCGTCAATCTTTCGCCATGTTAGTGTAGAATTGTGTGGTAACCATTTTAACCTCATTCCAGGAGAGAATTTTGACCGACTTCTTTAAGCCATTGCAGTTCAGCCTTTGCGTTTGGTGGTGCGTCGACACCACGAAAGATAAAGCTAATGGGGTGACGTCGTCTTGCTGACAGAAACATAAAAATTAATGCCGAACGGGCCACGCTTCAAGGACAAGCATGCGTTGCCTTGGAACGCCGGTGATGCTGCAGCGTGGAATCGCCTCACGCGCGCTCAAAGTCCACACTGCCGAGAACGACCGCCGACGACTAGATCATATTTTTTACCCGGCGGCATCGCCTACCACGATTTTCATGTCGTGAACGCTGGGCTTCACCGCAAAATGATTTCATTACTCGATTCCGCCGTGCGGCCCTTACTCCTTAGCTGGACTGACGTTGCTGCAGCTCCTTGGTCTTAACCGGTGGTTGTTGAGTCTACAACATCCACCTACTTTGTTTGGTGAATTAATTAGGAGTGAAGTTAAAATAATAATTGATAAAAGTTTTAAATGTGAAATTGTTGAAAATATTATATGACGATTGGATCTGGGACAAAAAGTTTTTTATTGGAGGAGATCTAAATGATTTCGTAGTAGGGTAAGATATAGAATGCGAAAGGAATCAAGAGTTTAATTTTGGTAATTAAAATAAGAAAACTCAAGTTGAGGTAGGTTTTTTTTATTTATTAGAAAAAGATATCAAAGAATGCATACAAATCAGTAATGTCATTTTTTTGATGGATTTTTGGGTGTCGGTCTGCTTTCGTTCAATAAAACTGAAAAAATTACGTAATAGTTTTTTCTATAAGAATAAAGTGTGGAGCATCTTCGCCTTCCCGACATCATCACATGAATTTAAAAAGACTAATTGAGGATGTGTTAAAAAATATTCGTACAATATTCATAATTTTGGGGAGCGAAGACGGAGAAGGATGCGACGCCCCTGGTCCACCCGCTCGCCGCCCGTATTTCGCCGCCGTCCCATCGGATTCCCACACGCGGTTGCAGTTGGACGACATTCAATGCCTGGGATCCACGTCCCGGTCGTATATATCGCAACTCGAGGTTGACCCCCTTTATCGAACCCCCTTGTCGGCGATGGAGCAGGAGAAGCAGCCCTCCAGTGCGGACTCGGATGCCCACACTCGGCGCCGCCGCCGCCGCTGCCTCTGCGCCTCCCTCTGCTGCTGCGTCTCCACCCTCGTCCTTCTGGCCGTGGTGGTGGTCGTCCTCGCCTTCACCGTCTTCAAGCCCCGGGACCCCAGCATCACCGTGTCCTCCATCTCCGTAAAGGGCCTGTCCCCTTCCATCTCCTTACCCATCGGCCCCTCCTCCTTCCAGCTCAACCTCTCACTCCTCATCGGCTCCAGCGTCCACAATCCCAACAGGGTCTCCTTCTCCCACCCCCCCAGCACCATATTCATCTTCTACAGGGCCGCCCAGATAGGCGAAGCCGACATCGGGGAGGGCAGGATCCCGTCCCGGGGCACGCAGGACGTCAACGCCAACGTCACCTTGACGCTGCAGAGCTTCGCGCAGGGGAACCTCACGCTGGAGCTGGTCAGGGACGTGATGGGCGGGGAGGTGGGGATGGACACCAAGGCCAGGATCCCGGGGAGGATCACTTTCCTGGGGTTCATAAAGAAACATGTCGTCGCCATCTCCCAGTGTCATTTCGTCGTTGGGTTCCCCAGCCTCAACGTCAAGCAGCAGCAGTGCTCGCAGAAGGCCAAGTTCTGATTCAGATTCATCTCCCCCGTCAAATCACTCTTCTGTACCTCTTCTGGTGCATTTTTGTCTGATTTCTTTCACTTCTTCAAATTAATTTACATACTTCCAATTCCATCTGCGTGTTTATATCTATTTATATAGATACTTTAATTTGTATGTGTACAGATATACGTGTACATGTACGTATGTGTATAAATGACTCTTGCCAAATAATTTCCAAATGTTTGTGTGAATAGACTGCATCTGATTCTGAATGATATAATAGGTTGCAATTAAAGCACCTTTTCTTGCGAGGGAGAAAGTTTTATTATTAACTTAAGAAAGTTTGCATTTCTTTCAAAGTAAAAAGTAAAAAATAAATAAATTAAAATTGAATCTGAAAAATGTTTTTATAATTATGATGTCAATTAATTAACACTTTTTAATTGATTGTTAATTTCAAAATAATTGCACCAGCTGGATTAAGATGCGTACATAATTGATTAAATTTTTTTGTACTCGCATGTTAATGACTCTTCTCGTGATTTCTTTTGAATCTTCAAATGAGCTTAAATCAAAAGACTATATTTTTATACAAAAATTCCATTCTTATCTTATGTGGTGTTTGTGTTTTTTAAAAATAAATGAAAAGAATTTTTTTAAAAAAATTTATTGTTGAAAATTTAATCCACTAATAAGATTATTTGTATAAGATTATGAAAATTTATATTTAAATTTAAAAAAATAAAAATATTTTAAATTTTTAATATTTCAATAATAAAAAAGATTTTGACAAAATTTTGCAACTTCCCTCTAGAGACTATTAATGGGACCATCTCTATGTACCAATGTGATTGATAATTTACTCAATTGGTGATGTTAACTCCACAACTTTCTGGCATATTTCGTCGATGTTGAATTTAAATGGTGTTTTCAGCTCTTATTCTTGGGAGTGTTTCTTTTTAACTTTACTTGTTGTATAAAGTTAACTTCAATAATCCGTAGTTAGTTAGAGTTAAAAGTAACGAAATAAATAATATTTAAATTGTTAATAAATTATATGATAAAAATTTATATAATAACAATAATGATGTGTAAGAAGTTATATAAGTAAAGTTAAAATTGAAACTCTTGAAGTTAAAACAACCAAAATTTTGGTATTTGTTGTTCACCAATGATGACTTCTACCTTTGTGTTCATCAAAATTTTATATTTATTTAAATATTTTTTTTAAATTTTATACATTATATATAATTTAGTGATTTAAGTTTATTAAAAAGTGTTGTATAGTTACATGTTTGAATTTTACTTTTAATTATCTTTTAGTATTTATAAATTATAATAATATTATATTAATTTTTAATAAAATAAAAAAATAATTAAAAATTAATGACGTGACATGAACTCAAATAAACCGTACCCGGCAAAAAAATCAGATACAACTAGACCTAATACGAATAATACCAGACTAGCTTACAAAAAAATTTGGATCGTGGACTCGGCGCCGAGTGAGATCCGATCACGGTCACTTTGAGGTGTTCATGCTCGCCTACCGCTGCGCCAGGCCGTACAAGAACGAGAGGCCGAGGACGAAGGAGGTGCTCGGCGTGCTCAAGCGCGCCCTGGCCGACCTCGACGGCGGCAGTGACGACGCATGACGCACTGCGTCGCCGTCGCCGCATGCTTGGTCTTTCGAAAGTACGGTGTGAAGAACTACCGATGAGTGTTAATTTTGACAATATTTTTCAATTATTAGGGGTAAAAAACAAAATATCTTGATAATTATTATATTAAAATAATTTTACTATAGTAAAATAAAAAATCTCTCAGACACTTTTAGTATCAGTAATCATATTCATATACCACAACTCGTTAAGTTAAAGTTTTTGGTAAAAATATTACCACCATGGACACGTGAACATGTGGGCCCTCGATCTGAAACATCAATTGTGAACTCCACTGTATAGTTATCAATGGGCTGTAGTATGGCTCAATACGATTTGACTGTGTTGATTAACGACATGATATAAATTTCAACACAAAATAGGTACGACTCATCTTAACATGAAACTACGAAGTAGACTGTCGGAGAGGGCAATGGGGACAACCGTGCGGGTTAGTGAGGGGAATGGTAGCCGGGTTGAAGAACTGTGCCTGGGTTGGCCGCTGGGTTATTGGGTCGGTTGTCGAGTCACGATACCGAGTCCCGAAAAGAAGAGCCGAAGAGGGAAAAGGAAGATTGGAAGAACTGAAAAAGAGGAGAGAAGAAGGGAAGACTGGAAGAAGTGAAGAATTGAAGTTTGAAGAAGAGAAGAAGAAGAAGAGGAAGAGCCGAAGTGCCTGAGTCGATCGTTGAGTCATTGGGTCCGTCATCGGGTTGCGACGTTGGGTCCTGGGAAGAAGAGCCGAAGAGGAGAAGGGAAGAACTGAAAAAGAGGAGAGAAGAAGAAGAGTTGAAGTGCCTAGGTCGATCTTCGGGTCCCGGGAAGAAGAGTCAAAGAGGGGAAGAGAAGAATCGAAGAAGAGAAGAGAAGAAGAAGGAAAGAACGGAAGAAGTGAAGAATTGGAGTTTGAAGAAGAGAAGAAGAAGAAGAGGAAGAGCCGAAGTGTAACGGTCGATTGGTGTCACGACGTGCAATGGGCGGGGCATGCAATGAGTGACTGATTGTCGTGTCCAACGGCCAATAGGCGGCCCGCTTTCGCACAACGGGTAGTCGGCTACCGCGTCCAATGACCAATAGGTGGTCGGCTGTCACGTCCAACGGCCAACAGGTGGCCTACTTCTGCACAACGGGTGGCCGACTGCCACGTCCAACAGCCAACAAACGGTCAATGACTGGGTGCAACGGTCGGCTGCCACATCAAGTTTCTCTATAAATTGAGAGAGTTGGGTTTTTTTTTTTCTTTTTTCACCCAACTCCTCATCTCCTCCACTCTAATATCCAATCTCAATTCTCAATTCTCAATTTCTCAAATTTTACAAAAAAGATTAATAGAATTTAGAAAAATTCAACATCTACGTACTACTGAAATAATTTTTGATTTATATGGAATTAAAAATAAAATAGGTAATATAACTTTTGATAATGTAGCTAATAATACTGCAACAATACCAATGTTTAAAACTAGAATAAGTCCACCAAATGGTTTTAAATTATTTCATCAAATATGTATGTGTCACATAATTAATATTATTGTACAATCAGGTATAAAAGAAATTAAAATTTATATTGAAATTATTAAGGATGTTATAAGTTTTATAACTAGTTCAGGAAAGCGACAGCAACAATTTGATGAAACATGTGATTCTTTTGAAATGCCATATAAAAAGTTCTCTTTAAATGTTTAACATAGGTGAAATTTATTATATTTAATGTTAGAAAGTGTATTATCATATGAAATTTCAATAATGTCCATGTATAATCATTATTATTGTGATGATTATCAACAACAATTAAATATTGATCATTTTAAAATTGTAAAATGTTTTGTTGAATTTTTAAAACCTTTTTATGATGCAATTAAATTATCAGGAATTTATTATTCTACATCTATCTATGTGTTGCATTATTTATATGATATTTCATAATTTTTTAATAAATACGAGACATATCCATTTTTCCAACTAATAGTAAATAAGATGAAACAAATTTTTAAAAAATATTGAAATGAAATCCCTACATTATATATTTTGAGTGTATGCTTAGATCCTAGGTGTAAAATAAGATGTGATATTAAATTAATTAGGGGAATACAAATGAGTTTAGGTGTAGATTTAGGATTAAATGTTAATACAATAGAAGAACAATTAAATCAAATGTTTGATTTATACACAAATATATGGATTAAGAATAAAACATTCTCCTCCACCAATGTCTATAGTACCAGAATCAAATGTTGGACCATCTTCAGATTTTTGGGCATTTTTACAAGATTTAAGATTTGATAAAGATATTTTAACATCATCATCATCATATAATTATAATCCTATAGTATATAGACAAGAATTAATTACTTTTAATTCAACTAATCACCAATCATTATTATTTACTCAACATTTTAACTTAAATACATTTAATGTTTTAGATTGGTGGAAGCAATAATCAATGATTTTTCCAATATTATAAATAATGGCAAATGATTTATTAACAATTCCAATGTTAGGTTGTGAACAAATTTTCAGCATGAGTGTCAACATGATCGAAGATCAAACTTAAAGAAGATATAATAAAAACATTAGTGTATGTAAAAGACTGAGAGTTTGCTCATGAACAAGATCAAGTTGAAGAATTTACAAAGAAACTTTCAAACTTAAACATTTCATAATTAAAACATTATAATTTTTATTTTTCAATTTGTAATTTTTTCAAAAATGTAATTTAATTTTGTTGTAAAATTTTTTAAAATGTAATTGTAAATTTGTAATAATGTAAATATAAAAATGTAATTCATTAAAATATAAAAAATATAATTTAATTATATATATTGTTGTTTTATTTATTAAGTTGTTGAAAGTTAAATGTTGTATTATTGAATTAAATTTAAATATTAATGATTAAATTCTTGAATATTGAACATTAGATCAGGCGGCGCCATGGCCAAACCGGCGGAGAACGCCGCCGAAGTGCCGTAGCAAAGATTCCACTTTTGGGCTAAAACCCCTCGACAACCTTGATCTGGAGAATTTTTTTCAAACTATTTTTCAATACTATTTTTATCTACTAAAACCCTTAGTGAATTTAAACTTTTATTATTTTTTCAATTAAATAAATGTAAAATGAAAATTTTATTTTCAAATTATTTTTATTGATTAATTTTTGTGCTAATTAACGTATTACTTGATCTCTAAAAATATAATTAAATTAGTTAAATCATTTAATTTTTAATCTATTCTTTTCTCCCGTAATTTTTATTTTCATTTTACAGAAAATGACGTGTATTGGATGGAGTCTGTAGCAATATTACCATATATAGGTATTTTTATAAAGGACAGATATTTATTTTTTAGTTTTTATTTTTTATTTACCGAAATAAAAAACAAATGACTTTAAATTAAATTTCTATAGATAAAATTACGGAAGATATCGACATGCTCTCTTTTTTCAATTATTTAATAACCAGACAAGATGTATATTGATTTCTATAGTGAAATCATCGTAAAAATTCTTGATAAATGATTAAAATTTATTTTTTATCTTCTATTTATAATAACTTCATTTACGGAATATATAAAAAAATCGCCTGCGTGTGCAGTCACTTGCGAACGCAACAGCTTCTTTCTTTTTCGAAAAGAAGTCCGTTTGTTTGTCGGATCGATACCCGAATCCGAATCGCGCGTAAGAAACCGAAAAACCAAAATAAAAATTATGAACAAAAATGGAGGAATGAGTGTGCTGTGACCACATCGGCCTCCTTAGTCCTTCTCCGTTTCCGACAGAAAAAAAGTAATTTTCAGGTAAATTATTTTTAAATAAAAATAAAGAAAAATAATTTTAATAATAAAAAAATAAATTAAAAATAAAAATATTTTTGTACCGTGCCGACTTACACCTCTGCTCCACCGTTCAAACCCGCTTGGGATCCATTGGCAACTGGGCTTTAAAGTATATATTTACTTTAGGAGTAGAATTACTCGTTAGGTGAAATTTATATTTTTAAAAATTATATAATTTATAATATAAGTATTTTGATATATTTTTTATTATAAAATATTAAAATTATTTGATAAATGTTATTATAAATTACTGTAATATATAGTAAAAAACTAAAATATGTAGTAAAAAATGTTTACCTAAACAAAACCTTAGCCTTACGCGACGGAAAACATTACCGATATTGTAAAAATAACAACAAACAAGAAGCAACAGATGGATAGATCTTTTGAAATTGATGAGAGGATTAATTTAGGCACCAAGACATAATTAAACTTTAATTTATCGTGCGTACAATATGAATCACACACATCTTAAATCTCCAATATATGTCAATGATTATTAGTGATACAGACGATCATCATCCACACACCTACATATATATATGCTGGTTACTGGTGATATATGAGTCCACCGGACCGTACGTACCTAGCTTAATTAACGGAGATTAACGTTCCTCATCATGTTCTTGAACTCGAAAAGATCGACCCTTCCGTCGCCGTTCTTGTCGACGGAGTAGATCAT
>JAMKPZ010004011.1:0-19760 GCA_024699675.1 Amphibolis antarctica | reverse complement strand
GTCAGGTCCAGTTTGGTCATTGTAACATTAGGTTGAGACGTCTAGATTAATGTAGTAGGCCTTCTCCTACCTAGGTCAAAATATAAATAGGCTTGAGGTTGGGGTATGAGTATTGTCTTGTCTCAGGTGGCATCTTGTTGGACTACTCCCCTCTTCCAGGTCCAAGAAAACCACCTCTGCCAGCTCCTCCGCCACGTGCACCTCGTCTTGTCTGTAGCCATCGTCACCAAACCCTAGGACTATGCCGAAACCCTAGGCTCCTCCCTCCTCCCCAACAATCACGAGGTGTACATCGCGGTAAGGATGGTGCCGGCCACCAAAAGAATCTCCATACTCGCCTACTTCACCGCGAGAGTCATCGAATGGTCCCCCTCCGTTGCTCCGGTGACCGATCCATAGGACCCTGCGTGCAAAGCTGCCAACGAAATTGAAAAACTTTCTTTTTTTTCAATCTTGAGTTGAGTTTGTTTTTACAGTCATGTTGTTGAATTTTTTAGTTGTATTTATTAAACAATGTGTTTACAAGTTTTTTTTTCAACTTCGTGAGTAAAAAAAAGATACTTGTGAATGCATTAGTAGTAATATACAATGAATTAATTAAATAGTGATTACGTGTAGTAAATTGTAATGTTAGAATATAAAAATTTACATAGTAATAATAATATACGAAAATTTGTGAAGGGAGAGAAAAAATCTCTCCTAAATAGATTCGAAGTCAGCTTTTAATTCTTGGAACGTGTTTGTTTATGCATACAGGAATAGTGTATATGGGTTGGTAAGATTGATTCTGTGGGTTGCTCTTTTACAATAAGCAGACATCAGGTGCACGAAATAAAAATGTACAGCGAAGAGTGGAAATTCAATGAATGTTTACAGTGTTTGACATAGATCCAACTTCAACCACTGTAGAGTTTGATTTTATTTGACATTCTTTTTCTCAGCCTTAGCACTTCACAATTGTTAGTTCAGACTGGGCATACCAAGCACTCCCTTAGAATAATTCTATGGCGATGCTTTAAAAGAGTAATGTAGAAAAAAAGAAATTGTAATTTAGAAGTTATGCTTGTTTTTTGAAGTTATAATTTTTATAAAGCTTTTATTTTACCTCTGATAAATATGGGTTTTTTTAATATGAGGTAACGTTTGATGAGTTATTTATCGTTAATAATGATATTTTATTTTTATATATAATTTTTTATGATAAAATATATTTTAAATGTTAAATTTAATATATATATATATAAGAATACTTATTTACCAAAATTTTCAAATTAGATGATTAAACAAAATTAAAGTTGTTTTTACTATTGTGAACATTTTCTCATTCTTCGTTACATTTCACACTTTACATTATAAAAAATAAAGTTTGCAAAGAATAAAATAGATATATAAAAGAGGAATGTTATTTATAAGTTAATATAATTTTAAAAAATATAATTTTAAAAATATTTTTTTTGTAATTAGGTAATATTTTTATTTTTTAATATCACGAATGAAAAGACATCTGCATCTTTTCAGGGAGGAGTTGCGAGAAGCTACAAAGGTATTTATCATTATGTATAATAACATTATTATTTATTAAACAATTTTTACATTTTTTTTACTGTAACAATTTAAAAAAAAATATTATCATCGTAACTCTAAAAAAATATCATTATCACATAAATATAATAAATATTATTTATTATTTATTATTTATTACACCTTTAAAAAAATATTATCTATCACATTATTATAATAAATGTTATATTTTTTTTTTTACTTATTTTATTTATTATTTATTATAATTTTTATTGTAAATCATGTATTTTTTTGAAAATCATGAAATTCAACTTACCTCACTAAAATATCAAGGCAAATAATGCCAAAATAAATATAAAAGGAATTACTTATAGTTAAAGGAACTAATATATTTATTTAATTTTTTTTAGAAATTACTTTTAACCGAATCAAAAATTAGAAACTTGTATAAAGAGCTCACACAAACAAACAAAGTTGAAAGTTTTGTTTGGAAAGAGTTTTAATTAGTTTCAGAAATTAGATAGAGTTGAAATTAAATTTAGTTACATAATAATTAATGTGATAAAAAATTATATTATAATAATAATATTAAAAATTTATACGAAATTAAAAATAAAATTAGATGTATCAAATAAGAAATAAGATGCTGATCTTTTGTTTTCTTTGCACGCACCTTCCAGAATATCCGATTCGTCGGATTGCCCGATATAATAATTCCGTAAAAAATTTTGAAGATAAAAAGTCAATTATAAAGTCTTAAGTCTCGTCAAAAAAATATATATTATGTCTTAATTACTTAAATTAAATATAATACTTGTACCGTGGGAAGCTTCCCATTACCAAACTGTCGGGCCCACTTAAAAATAATAGCGAAGCACACGCGGTCCAGTGTCCCTGCGGATCACCATTCTTCAGGCACTTTTGCAAAATCACCCCCGACAAAAAGCGGAAAAATTGCAGGGATGGAATAGGATAAGAAAGAATATGTTGGAGGTGCAGTGGAAGAACCAAACTCCACCACCAGAGCTGTCGAGAGTAGAAAACGGCGCTCCGACGACGGCGCGGGGCTGAGGCGAGGCGAGGCGAGGCTAGGCTTGGCTTCTGCAGGTATCCCTCGCCTACTTTTCTCTCTTCCAAACCTCCTCCTCGCACCGCTCATCCACCTCTGACCCAGGTGTTCGGATCTCGAGCTTGGAAGGGCCCGCCGTCCTGGTTGCGTGGATTCGAAAGTAAGGTCAATTGCTGAGTTTTTTTAAATCTGTTTTTGTTGCTCTCGTTTTTTTTGAGACCCCGGGGGGTGAATTCCCGGGTTTATCGGTGCTTTTGGTTGGTGTGACGGTAAGTGAGCTTCGTCGTTTTGTTTGTGGAGTCTTTCGATGCGAAAAGTTGGATCTGTTTCTCACTTTGTGGAATCTGATGCTTCTGATGCTCGAATTCTTTTGGAGATGTCGGATTTCGTGATCGTCCATGTGTTTTGTGTGTGTGTGGGCGGGGGGGGGAGAATTTGGGCCGGGCACGGAGCGCGATGTTTGAAGCCTTGTGATCTATGGAAAAGTTTGTTCGGATGCTTAGAGTATTGTAGTGAAGTGGTAAGTTTTTGACGTTTCTGTCCAAAATTTTGATACTTGTATGTATCACTTTTTGTTAATTGCGTGTTTCTGTAATTTTCTACTGTTTGTTTTCTGCAATTTCTGCCTGTTAGTTTGATCAGCACATCTGTAGCTTTGCTTTCATGAATTGGATCCGGAATTGATTTGATACCTTAAAACTCTTCAAATAGATTGATATATGAATGCGTTTATTTGCTTTCTTTATAATTGTATGTTCAAGAAGATATAATTTATCGCGTTTAATATTTTTTTATCATTTAAAAGGCAATTTGAACGAAAAATGTCTGGAGGTGGTACCCAGCAAAGCATAAGAAAGTATTTAGGGGCACTAAAGGACTCAACTACTGTCGGATTGGCTAAAGTGAATAGTGATTTCAAGGTCAGAATCTATCCTGCATCTTAGGGCTTTCATGTTTAAGCAGTTTCTTCTTGTCTGCTTTTCACTCTCATGAAGTTTATACTATCATTTGGACTGATATCCATGAGGAGAGATGGACAGATTATGATATTCATATTCTTTGATAGCTTATATGAATACTTGCTTCATTTTCAGGAATTAGACGTTGCAATTGTTAAGGCTACAAACCATGTTGAACATCCAGCTAAAGAGAAGCACATAAAAGGTAACTGACGATACTATATGTTTTAATCTACATTTGGAATTGGGATTACAAATTTTTCAAAAAAAACATGCTTATTAGAAAATAGTATTGTTTGTTTTTATTGGATTTTTTTGTAAGTAAAAAACGAGGGCAGCTTTGGAAGTATTGGACAATTTTTTCACTATTTTCGATAATCTGACCTTTATCAACTTCTTAAAAAGCACTAGATTTGAATTGAAACACGAAAATCATGTTTTCAAAAAAAATTAAAATTGCTGTGTATTCGAAGACTTTTTGGTTAAAAATGTCTTTTCTGAAAAAGTTGTGGTGGACCTGTAGTTGCCTTAAAATCACAGTGAGCTGGGGATATGGTAGTCACCATTATACCCTATTCCGACATAATCATGCATTTGTCGGTGTTGAGCCAGTATGGGTTTGTATTGCATGCTTATTCATATGATCATGTAAGATGACTGAGTTAGTCTCATTAATAGGTTTGGTTGAGAGTCCTGAGACCAAAAAGAAGTAAACAACTCCACATTTATATAAATAAATTTAGGGTCCATGATGGCACTCTCTATGCTCAGCTCATATGTGGGCCTGGAGTTCAGGCTTAACCAACTTGTTTCTCTTAATATAGTGCCAGTACATGTAATTGGCTTCTAATATTTGGTCTCATTTCATTTTCTAAATATTTCTTATTCACCACAAGCATTATCATGTACTGAAGCACTAGTTTCTACCAACATGATATTCTGCTTAGCATATTCTGTTGAAGTGTTCAATATGGACCTAATGGAGTATTATTTTGTTACTTTCAGCCATTTTTGCTGCAATTTCAGCTGAAAGGCCCCGAGCTGATGTTGCTTACTGCATCCATGCACTTTCAAGGCGGCTTGCAAAGACACATAATTGGGCAGTAAGTTTAGTACCATAAAAATTCAATGAGGATATCAACTAATTTATCTAGTAGGCTCAGATATGTCAGTGATAGTTTTGATGCAATAAAAAGGGTTGATGCTTTAATTGGTGCAATGAAACCTCAATGACCTAAATGTATATCATTGCAGCAAAGTGGCAAAAGATAAGTGGAAATATTTTTATTACATATGTTTGACGCAAGTACTTAAAAATCTAGTGATGCCAAGTATCTTTTTGTAAAACATATCAATTAGCTCAATTACCTCTATAAATCTCTTTTCTGCTCTTGCAATGCATCCACTAGAAAGTTTTTGAGGCACCAATGCACTTTAGCAGCAAACTAGGGTGTCTTGAATCCTCAGGCACCATAAATAAATTCAAAAATTCAGTTTCTATGTTTTATATTGTTGTATGTGCATCAATTGATGCACACACGTAACCCCATTATAAACTCTAATTAACAGTAAATTCTTGGAATATAGAAGAGGACAGCATGATCAAACTAAACTACAATGAAATCCTAAACATGCAAAGTCCAAAAACTGACATATGAATGGGCATTCTGATGCCCAATCTTCTTATAATTCCTTTGTGTCCGTCCACTGCCCAGACAGCATCTATGCAAGCATATTCAAGTATGCTAGAAACTTAATGGAAAATAACACTTTCCAATGATTATATCAACAAAAGGGATGAAATCTCTCAGAAAAGAAAATCTGTTCAGGCAACAATATGTTTTTTACTACCTGCATGTTAAATTTTGGAAGAGTTTATGATACAATAAAAAAGGTAAGGAAAATGACAGCAATACAGTGTTGTTATTTGTTCTGGGCTGCTGGGTAGTTCATCAGGGAAATTTAGCATCGTAACCAGTACTTTCTACATTACTTACTAGAATACTTTGAGACAAATACATAATCATATCGCATTGCATAATATGACTCCATTGACATACATTTTTCTGACAGTGACAGGTTAGGTATGTTACATGCTCCTGAAATTTTACATAGCCTGCTTGCATTCTTCTTCAAATAACTCAATAGATTTATCTTATCTAGTTGAATCCTGGTTAGGTTGCCTTAAAGACATTGATTGTTATACATCGAGCTTTACGAGAAGTAGATCCCACTTTTCGTGAAGAACTCATCAATTATGGTAGAAGCAGGAGCCATATGCTCAATTTATCCCATTTCAAGGATGATTCCAGCCCATATGGTACTAATTTAGTTTTACTAAAAAGGAGCCATGTTACTCAGCTCAAGATGTTAATGATATCTGTCATTTATTTTGTGTAGCATGGGATTACTCTGCATGGATTCGTTCGTATGCCTTGTACTTGGAAGAGAGGCTTGAATGTTATCGGGTAACCAAGTGCGATGTTGAGACTGAGCCTGCGGTAAGCTATTTTCTGCATTATCCATGCTTGATCTTTTCTTCATGTTTATTGAGCATTTTTTTTGTTTATTGAGCATATTAGCTTTGAGCTTATAAGGTAAAGAGTTTCCATTTCCTTTATGGGATTGATGAATGTGTATCGTACTTGCCAAAAGTAATGTAGATATAAGGCTTTTCTTTCTTTTTGGGATTGATGAATGTGCATCCCTAATTGTGTCACTTGGATTTAAGCCACACACAATCTTCATTCTTTGCACGTGAACTGTATCCCAGTCTTGATGATATAGAACACAACATTTTGAGGTTGCACCTAGGAATCAACGTCATTGATAGAAGGTTTATATATAATAGTCCTTTTTTCAATTTCCAGTATTGGTGAAGATCCATAGAGTGAGAAAAGAGACAAGTCAAATAAGCTAAACACTTTTACCATATAGTTAACCGAACATGATGCATCTATACCCAATTGAGAAGGTTGGAACAATTTTGCATCATCTTTTTTCCTCTAAATTAATAGTTTTTTATAGCTCTTACAACATTGACCAGAAAAACAATCAACGCTCCAAAAAAAGAAAATGGACATTATACAGATACAACAAAATATGTCAAATTCTCAATAAACAGCCATTTTTCCATTAAACGTCTGTTTATTGGAAATTTCAAAAAATGGTCTGCACTGAAGATAAGTACCTAGAATCCCATATTTAGACAATGATAAATTCATTGTGATGCCTGCTTGTGTTAAAAATGACTAAAATGTGTTGTTTTGTTCATAGAGAACTCGAGATCTTGACACCATTGAGTTACTTGAACACTTACCTGCGCTGCAACAACTTCTTTCCCGTCTTCTTGGATGTCTGGTAAATCACACATACCTTAGGTTTCAGGATTCTTATGTTGCTTCTATTCCACATAAATTTTCTTTTGATTGGTATCTATTGTATACTATATATTGGTTACCTATTTATATTTGGAAATTATCTGCAGCCACAAGGTTCGGCAACGTTCAATTTCATAATTCAAATTGCACTTACAATGGTGAGAATGTTTTGTAAGCATTCATCTTCTGTATGTGGTACTTTTGTTGCCTCTAATATTTTATTCATAAAATGGTTCTTTGCTTGCGGTAGGTTGCAAGTGAAAGTATCAAAATTTACAATGCCATCAGTAATGGGACAATCAACTTAGTTGACAAGGTAGTGTTATTCTTTTGTTTGCATCACAGATGGTTCTGTTAGCTGGTAACTTATTAAGCATTGGTTTTGCACAGTTCTTTGAGATGAAACGTCATGATGCTCTTAAAGCCCTTGAGATATATAAGAGGGCAGGGCAGCAGGTAATGTTGAGGAATTCCACCTTTCCATTATTCTTCTCTCTTTATGATTGAGGTAGTATTATCAAACCACATCTATAAACTATTTGAAAAATCTTAAGCTACAAGAACTGCATGCATATGTTAATCATTATTGTGAAATTCTTGTTTATGAATTTATGATATATTGTGATCTGCACTATCATTTCCATGCCATATTTAGCTTAAACTTGGTTCATCTAATTAATTTGTAATTTATTCCTAGTAAAATCTGTATGGCTTTCCTTATGCTAACCCTGGTTTTCAGAATATTATGAATATGTAAATGTATTGTCTATGGATTTACAATATATTTTGATCTGCACTATCATTTCCATGTCATATTCAGCAAAGCCTTAAACTTGGTTCATCTAAGTAGTTTGTAAGTTACTCCTAGTAAAATATGTTTTGCTTTCCTTACGCTAAACTGGTTTTCAGGCTGAAAGGCTTTCAGAATTTTATGAAATATGCAAAAGCATTGATGTGCGACGTGGTGAAGGTTTTATAAAGATTGAGCAGGTTTGATGTTTAGATTGAATGTGCCCTTTGATCACTTCTCTATTACAACATAAAACATATCTGGTTGATGATTAACTCTAATATGTAGCCCCCAGCATCATTTGTCACAGCAATGGAGGAGTATGTAAGAGAAGCGCCAAGAGCTTCTACAGAAAGAAAAGATCGGGTATTTATTTGGAGCTAGTTTATCTTTTTAGTAAATTTATATTTCTAGTTGACATACGTTTCTATTCAAAAGGGAAATGGAGGTCAATAATCATTTACAGAAAAAGATTGTAATTTCAGACTTGTAGGTCTCTCATCTAAGGTTTCTAGAGTTCTGGTCATGATTTTACAGAAAAAGATTGTAATTTTGTTCCAAAGTTGTCATGTTTTTGTTACATCTGATATATTGTTGATCACTTATCACCTTTTCCTTTAACTTTATGTTAGTTGACGTTTTCCACAACAGCTAATGCATGTTCACATGCCAAATTACCCAGCGCTATGTTTTCCAAATCAATTGCTATTCTTTTCTCATCAATAAAATTAGTCATCTTGTAATTCCCCCCTTGCAGTCAGTTTATTCACAACTGTCTTCTTGCATTGTTTCCTTTGTGAAGTCCTGCATCTGGACTTGTTTTCCAAAACATTAGAATGCTAATTTTTCTGTCTGATATCATTTGTACATTAATTTTTCTGTCTGAAATCAGGTTGTTGCTGAGAAAATTGAACCTTCCAAGGAAGCCTTAGCCATAGAATATAAGAAAAATCCTGAAGTAGAGGAACCACCTAAGGCACCCTCTCCACCTCCTGAACCAGTGCAAGTGGAACCTCCCGAGCCAAAACCCAGTGACTTGTTGGTAATGTTGGAAGCAATAAAACCCAGAATTTTTTTAGTTTCCTATATGTTCTACACTAAAAATTGGTTTAATCATGATCATCAGGGGCTAAATGGTGACGCCAATCCAGATGCAACTGACCTAGATAACAAAAATGCTATGGCTCTTGCTATTGTTCCAGTTGGTAAATATCTTATGATCTGTATTTTAGTCTAATCTTTGGAAGAAGAATAAAATACAGGAATCTTGTTGATCATCATTTTTTATTGATGTTGTGTTGCAGAGGATTCGAGAGCCGCCCCTCATTCTAACACCCAAAATACCACAATGGGTTGGGAGTTGGCACTTGTGGAGGCCTCAAGCTCTAATGAGAGCACTGCACCTACAAGTAAACTGGTAATGTTTTCGAAAAATCCTCTCCAGCATTTTCCTTGTGAACTAGAATTCTACATTGCCACCACAAACTGCCACTCAGATGATCATTCAATCCTAGATTCAGTTGATGCAAAAGTATCTGGTAAAATATTTTGCACGAAACTTAGTTAACAATTAATGTTGGATGATTTTCTGGTTCAATTTCAATCTAAAAGGTCTCTGGCTCTAAACCAATGAAAGCACTATTGACTTCAGTTCTCATACCTCCTTAATATAAATCCATGACGGTAGTCTTGAATAATGGTGCTTATGTTTGGATGGACTTTTGGATCTTAGCAATTCCTAGGATTCCAGATTTTGGTGGGGAACTTGAAAAATGAATATTTCGTAGGTATAAATTCTTATATGATATTTTAAAGTATTTTTCATAAAAATTCAAATTACATGATGGTATTTTTGTTGAAGAACATTAAATGACTAATATCTGGAATTCTACTAAGATTGGCTTTTGAAATTCATGATTAGGGTAAAAGTTTATACCTGAAATTTAAAATGGATCCACACCAAAATCTAAGATTCTTTGGTGTTCACTTCAACTTCACGGGGGGTAAAATATTTGTGTTGGTGTCTTTGGCAGAAAGTCTCTTCAAACACCACATCAGTTGTTTGGAAAGAGATGCCTCCACCCTCAGTTGTCATCCACTTGATGTCATGTATATGTTCTGGTCAAGTTCAGTAACCAATAAGCTTCCTAGCTCCAAACGTGGCAACACTCATCACCACATTTGGGTTATGTTTGGTAGAAATTTTTTCAGTTCTGAGAGTAGGAAAATTCTTCAATTTTTTGTATCAAATAGAGTAAAAATTCTTCACGTCATCATTAGAAATGATTTTTGATTGGACAATAAAATAATATTAAAAAGGCATGTCATCATTATGTTGTGTTGTCTTTTAACATTAACATAAGTAATTTTAATATTGAAATTGTATTTTTTAATGTTAATATGATTGGATGTCATGATTGAAAAAATATAAAAAAGTTATTTTAGAAATCTCTTATATCATCATTACATTGGGAATGATTTTTAATTGAAATAGAAGTTATACTAAACAAAACCTTGATTTGACCGGTAGCATCTATGACATCATTGTAGAAGAGACCAACTAGATTACCAATTCTTGTTGAATGGGGTCAATTGCAGGCTGGAGGCTTAGACAAGCTAACATTGGATAGCTTATACGACGATGCCACAAGACAGGCAAACCAGACAGCAAGTTACAATCCATGGGAGATGCCCACCATGGTCGGTCCCAACATGATGCAGCCGACGACTCACGATCCCTTTTATAGATCAACCATGGTCGTTGCTCCTTCAAATGTGCAGATGACCATAATGGCCCAACAACAACTGCAACAACAACAACAACAGGCCTACATGTTACAGCAGCAAATGATGGTGATGGGTCAGCAACCACATCAAGCCCCGGTAAATCCTTTTGGCAATCCCAACTCATCTGTCAGATTTCATCAAACACCCAACACTCACACTGGACTTATATAATCCAACGTAAAGTCTTGTTAAGTCCCAGCAGATTCATGGAAGGTAAAAGAAAACACCACAAAAGTAGTATAGGCACCGGAGATTGCAGCAGTTGGAAGTTGGGATTGATTCCGTACATTACTGTATCATTGTAGTGAGAAACCATTTGTTCAAAAAATTTTCAGTAAAGTTGATTATTTGCAGATGCGTGGTAATAATGGTCAGCAAATTCATGTAAAAGCCATATTAGCATATTTGATGACATTATATTGTTGTAGCTTTGCATTTATTTTCCACCTTCCTCTATCTCGTTATTGTTCTCTGTGAATATTTCTTTATCACTGTTCGTCTAAATAGAGTTGTTGAAGAAAAGCATTTCTTAATAAAATTACTTCCAGCTTATCTTTTATATTATAATCATTTGTCTATGTAAGCATTCATATCTTGTAGCTAAACGTACTTCTGCAACAGATCCCCTAAAGTTTACATATCAATCAGTGTTTCCCTGACATATTTTGAATCAATTTAATCAAATGCTTTGATAACATATGTTGTGTTTGTTAATGATGTACGATGCGATGTGGTTAATTGTACGAGATTTTTAATTTTTACATGATTTCCTCTAATGACGAATGATAAATAAAATATGTTGTCAATTTTGGTTTAATTATTTTCAAATTTACCCTTACTTGTATCAACTAATTACTTTTATTGTTTGCTTGCAAAATTGATGACAAATTAAAGCTTGGGAAGATTTTATAACGATTGGGGGAGAGCTGGCTGGTAAAATATTAATTTTAATATTATTTTTAAAAAAAATCAAAAAAGTATTGCTCGAGGGAGAGCCAAGAAATTGACAGTCGAAGATATGTACCAGCCAACAGGCCAACAATCATGTACTTACCAGGAATCGGGTTAAAGTTGAGTATAAGGTCGTTACGATTATTACTCCACGACAAGCCATAAAGTTAAGTCGTATGGTTATTCCTTATAAAGGTTAATATATTATAAAAAATATTGAAAAGATACTTGACATGTGAAGTTGTGTATTGCAATTTTAAATAAATTAACTTTTTTATCCAAATATTTTTCAAATTTTTATGTGTACGGTTTAATATTTTTTTAATTTTATTGTGATTACTATACGACATCGTCGTATCGATACGCTTGCAACTCTATGGTAAGCCGTATAGTTATTGTCATTTAACATTTATTTAACATTTTTTTAATCATTTAACATTTATTTTAATCCTTAAAAATTAAAAAAATAAATTACCACCTTATGAATTCCCTCTCGACAAAATATTCATTGATTCCAAAAAATGTTATTTTTCTTTTTTTATTAAATGGAAATATTAATAGCATGCATATTATAAAAAATTTATTATGACTTTATTATTTAACAATTGATTCAGATGGTACAATTGGCTTAGAAGTGTTAAATAAGGTTAAAATTGTATTCAGATTTTTAATGTTCAATCGGTGTTTTAAATTCGCATGTGATGACAAATCAGAGTTTTAATGTTAAAAGTTTGAAAAATTGGGAAACTGATGAACAATGTTCAGATTTTTAACATGAACACGTGATTTTTTAACAAGACACGTGATTTTTATAGTGAACATACTATGAACAGTATTCGACGTTTTAGCATTAAAAGTCTAAATATATTGAGAAGTTAGCGTTAAAAGCTTAAAAAGTTTAAACAATATATTTTGTTAAATATTATTATACAGAAGTACACAATAAAAAATAGAGATATACAATAGTAATCTCAATATACAAGCATGTTACTCGATGAAGATTCTAAAAATTTAAATAAAATAAGATATTTAAGATTTTCGAATACATGATTTAATGTATTAAGATGACTTAATATTTTACTTTTTTATGACTTAATATTTTATCAACATCCTTATTAAGATAAATTAATATTTTACCCTATTTTACTTAAATTTATGACTTAATATTTTACTTATTTTATGACTTAATATTTAATCAACATCTTTTTTAAGATAAATTAATATCTAAAAAATAAAGGAATAACTTAATAATTATGGCTATTAGTCTACAGCCAGCCGTAACACTATGGCCATTAATCTACGGTCAACCGTAACACTATAGCATTTAGTCTACGGCCAATCCATGCCCATAACTTTACGAATGTCTGTAGCATAAGCATACGGCCCTTCATCTGGTAGCACCGACAGCTGCCCCTTTGATCCTGCAGCCAGTCGGACACACCCATCCGCCCGGTCATCCGACCGCTCCATGACCTCTGCCTCTCCATAACATCCTACCCGGTCACATGTGCTAGCTGATGCCTCCCATCAACTGATTGTCGCCTGCATCCACCGATTTTCCGCCTGATGCTCCATTCGGTCAAGCTCCACACAAACCCTAACAATCTCTACATCTTTCTTAATCAATATTAATTAATTAAAAATCACACATTAATTGACGGAAGTTCTATAAATCTCTTCTTTATTTGCATGGAAGTTCCATAAATCTCTTCTTTATGAGATTTAGATTGACTTATAAAGGTTAATATATTATAAAAAAATTGAAAAGAAATTTATTAACATGTGAAGTTGTGTATTACAATTTTAAATAATTTAACTCTTTCATCTAAATATTTTCCAAATTTTTATGTCGCTTAACATTTATTTAACATTTTTTGTTGTTTCGGACAACAAACTTGTTTCCGTATTGAACAAGTAGCAAGTGTATATTAAAATGAACCCTTCATTTTCAATTTTTTTCAATAATCTTAAATGTTCAATACATAATTTTAAAAAATTAAATCACTTATTTTTCATATATTAAATACCTTATTTTACTAAAATAATGTACTTAATATTTATTCAAAATTGTTAAACAGATATATCTAATATGATGACAAACATTACAAATATGATAATCACAAACCTGATTACAAGTCTTACAACATGACTAAATTAGCTAACACTTGTCACAAGTGTTACATACAACATCATTACAAACATGATAGTCATACAAGTCCATTACAATAACATGATAGTCATATCTAATAAACTACAACAACATTATAGAAGTTTTTTTCAAACATAAGACTTGTTACATATTACTATCACATACTCCTCAAAGTTACTCATTGTTCACGGAATCACCTCACATCTATCATACTCATTCTTTGCCATCTTCAGCCAAAGAGTGTGTGACTGGGGCAGTTGCAAGTGTAGGTACGTTTGTTTATGATCCTCTTTTCTAAACATAAGTAATCCAAAAACCCATAAGTTCGAGTTCAGCTCAATCCCATCTGCCTCCATTAAGTCCATGCAACGTTGGAGTGATGTTGTTTGAATCTCATGTACATTGGTTAAAATTGTCCGAATGCATGCAATGTCATCTCTTACATCTGCTCTCCTTCTTTTAGTCCTTCTCTTCGACGGGGAGTTCACTTCCATCGTACGTGAATGTCCTACTCTCTCTCGACTAGTTGGAGTAGTATTCGATCGACATGACAGTGGTTCATCTAAAAAGTTCATAATTGTTAGTAAATTTCAAACATCAAAATAGTGAAAATCATTTCATGAAACACATATATTTCAATTAGCATATAAAATATACTAGCAGGATCATATAAATCAAAAGTACTACCATAAATTGTTTCACGTCGCTGTAACACCCTAGGGGGGCTTTGCCCTGAAAGCATACACTTCTCTCCTGTGGCACACGTACCTTCAAACAATCTTTCTAATCGATTGGAAAATTTCAAGCTATTCTTTCGGAACCTCTCACATTGTGGTTCACACTATTATCACAATATTCAAATGTCACTAAGAAAAATACAAACATTAAAAAACAAAGCATAATATGTTGCATGTTAATAACATATGTAAAAATACATACCAATTTAAACATCTCCCACCATTCATCACTTCCTCCTTCCCAAGTTTTTGTAATTGGATCGCATCCAATACCCATTTGGTTTGACAGTATTTTCCATAGCTGCCAATATTTTCTCAACTTTTCAAACTTAGTTTTAAGTTGAATTCGTATTCTCTTTATGTGTGTTTGTTCCTCAAATACTTTAACTAACTACTCATAACCTTTCTTGTTAAAATGAGCACCTAGCTTGTGACCCATAGAAGCAACATCAAGACAAATATCAATAAAAGTTGATACCAACTTGTCATCCTAATCAGCGCATAGAGATATAAGGGGTGGTTGACTTGGTTATGCACCAACCTCTATTCTTGTAGCTGAACCTGTACCTGTAGCTATACCTGTAGGTGTACCTTGTTCGTCAGAAAGATAAGCAACATATTGAGAGTATTCCCATCCAGAACTGTTCAAAGGTGATTATCAAGCCAATCATTAAAAATAAAAACATGTAAAAAGTATGCAGCATCCCACAATCCACAATCAGTTCATTAAAATTGTGTAGCATCCCACAATCCACAACCAATTCATTAAAATTTTGCAGCATCCCACAATTGTTCAATGACAAATATAATATTCAACTATTCCTAACATGAACTAAAGAGATAAGGTAAAACCACAATTCGTATAATACATAAAGTGAAAATGAAAATATGTAAGTTATGATGTCTCGCACATATTCATTATTTCATCCCTAATTGTATCTCGCACGTGCGTCATCTCGTTGTCATCATACATTTTAGCTGTTGACACTCTTCTAAATTATGATGTTCTTCAATGTGTACAGTCCTTCCTTGTTCCTCCAATGCATCGAAATCCACATTTAATTGTTACTCAATGATAAAGTTATGGAGAGTCATACAAGCAAGTACCAATTTTCACTTGAATATTATAATCAAATGGTGGCATTAGATTCAGTATATTCCATCTCTTCTTTAGAATTCCAAATGTCCTCTCGATCACATTTCTCAAAGATGAGTGCAAGTAGTTAAAATTCTCTTCTGCACCTCTAAGTTGGGATTGTTGAAACTCGGGTAAATGGTACCTTGTTGTTCTGTATGGGGTAAGAAATCATTTGTAGTTTGGATAATCAGAATCTACAAGATAATATTTTTCTGTACAAAACTCAAGTAGTTAAGTGGTGAAGTAGATTTTCAGGCATAACATGGAGCAGACTCGACAAGATAGTTGGTGTTTATGTAATAAGTAGTGTGTAAATAAAGAAAACTTGGTGGTGGAAAGGGGAAGTGATATCGGGGATTTGACATTGCATACTTCAAAACTCTACAATCATGTGCAATGCCCTCCCACCTAGCTGATGCAAAAATGAAGTGCATGTTAAAGTCACAAACACCTAGTACATTTTGTGTGGTCCGCTTTGCATCTCGGCCACAACAATATGCAATATGTTGGGAGTTTGGGACAATACAGTGAATGTGGGTTCCATCAAGAGCTCCAATTGCGTTATGGAAGAATGTCATGAACCTTTCATTATCTTTTAGGAACTGTGGTGTGTCTATCAATGATTCCTTTAGTAGAATCACATTAGACATCCAACGCTATTATAGCATATACTTTGTGAATATATTTACTAATTGTTTGTCCAGAGTGTTGGAGTGCTACTTGCATCATTCTATTTTTGCTTCCATGTGCACATGTTTCCAAAAATATTTTGATTTGTTCTTCAACACTCACCCAACGACTATCAATTAGCAAAGTATGTTCTTTTAGAATGGAACATAATCTCTTAAATGTATCTGGCATCATTCGACATGTGTCAAAACAAACTCTCCAATGTCCATTTAACATGTTTGATACCACTTCACCACCAATGTATCCAACATTATACATTGTAGTCTTTGATGGATATGCTAAATTAAGCAGGTGGAGTATTTATGTTTCAAAACGAAGCATCAATTGAATTGGATCACTAAGATCTAGGTCAAGAAAGTCCCCATAACTATCCAAAAACCTAGAAAATTAGTAAAAAATTACAAACATTCATCACTAATGAAATAAAAGTAGTAGAGTAATCTAAGATAATCCGAGAAAAAACTAATCTAAGACTATAAATAGCAATAAATATGGTCTATCTATCTTTAAAAAGCAACTAGATAGATGTAATCTACCCTAAATTTTTTAATGTAACCAGATAGAAGTAAAATTACAAACATAATCAAATCTAAGTCATTGAAATAAAAGTACAAACATTCATCACCAATATCTGTAATACAAAATTACCAAAAAATTTAACATTTACCTATGAGAAAAATAAAATGAATATGGTAAAGTAAAAATGATGTATTTACAATATTCACCGTAAAAACCACAAGTAAATTTACAAACTTCATTGAAAAATAGAATACCAATTTATTACTGGAATTCACTGAAAATTTTTTTTGGAAATTTCTGGAAGCTAATCCTACAAGTTCGAATGCAAGTACTACTCTCTTTGAATGATCATAAAAGCAATGGAATGCTTACTTGTTTGGGTCCATGATAAGGGGCAGATCGGTTGGTTGGGCTTCCTGCGACTTTCTTGATTACAACGGCAAAGGGGTGCGGGAGAAGGTCACCCCTATGGTCGGTCGTGGCGAGAGGAGGGGCAAATCGAGCATGGGAGACGGTCATTGCAATAGGAGAGGCGGATTGGGCACGAGAGGAGTGGATCGGACGACCGATCGTTGCGACAGGAGTGGTAGATCGAGGTGAGGGTATTTTCACGGTGACCGGCAGCGGAGGTGGGGCTAGGGTAGTGCAGGTTGGGAGACGTGTTTATCGGGAAAAAGGGTTGAGGGTATTATCAGAATTTTACATTTAATTACTATAGTAAAAGAAACTACTATAATTATCCTATTTTACTTTAATTACTATGTGCAACCAACTACGCATAGTAAAAACCCTACCTCACCTTGTCAACAAACATAGTCATAGTTTATACACACACACATATATATAGGTTGAGAGACTAATATTATGTTGATTAGATGAATTATTGAAAAATTTAGATGATCTAAATTTAATATAGATTATTGAATTAAGACATCATTAGAAAAGTAATTCTAGTAGTTCCATTAGAAAGAATTATATATATATATATATATATATATATAAATAGATAGATAGATATAGATATGGCAATAATGATTCTGTAGCCACCAGAAGTCACTTATGTAGGTAGTCATCGGATGGATGGCAAACGGTAGAGATTTGACATCAATTAGCGAGGAGAAAAGCAAAAAGAGAGTAAAAAAAAATCTCACGCCCATTTTACCTGTGTGAAAGCACCCTCCTATGTAGAAACACAAAGTGCTCAAAATCTTTATCTATAAAATATATTCACAAAATTATGTGTTTAATATATATTAAAATAATAATCTACAAATGCTCAGGTTGAACAATGTTGGGTTCGTACAGATAAGACAACTATATAAAGGCTCGTAACATTATATTAACGTCACCAAGTACTATGCAAAAAAATAAAAATAAAGAATATTTATTTAAATGCATAGATTTGTATAGTTAAGACATAACTATACGAAGTCTTGTAACATTATGCTAACGTCATCGTGTACTGTAAAAAAAGAATAAAAATAAAAAAATATTTATTTAATTACCTAAGTTTGTATAGTTAAGATATAATTATACAAAGTCTCGTTATGCTAACATTACAAACACAATTCTCTTCCTTAACTTCATTTGACCCCTTAGTCATGGTCCAAGGGTCTCAAACCTTATTTTTGGGTCATTTGCTGGTTCATGAGAGAAAAATCAAATAAATCTTTAACTTACATAATTATTCACAAATAAATATACGCATGTACATAAACACCAATTTAAAACCCTTAAAAAAATTTAATTCCTTAAGTTAAAATATGTAAACACCAATTTAAAACCCTTAAAAAAAAATTAATCACCTTATTTGTAATCAATAATTAATTAATTAAAATCTATAAGTTAATTAACGTAATAATTTCAAATCTATGTTATTCTAAATTTCGTTCCTTAAAAAAGTTTCAAACTTCAATATTTTCTACGCACGTGGGCAATGTTTTTTGGTTAAATAGTGTATACATCTTTTTAGGTAAAGAGAAAGTGTGTATTTTTAAATTTCACTTAGAAGAGAGAGTGTATTTTTTAAAAGCAAATTTCACTCATCGGATTGATGAGTGCCTACAGAAATAAATTTTATAAGTACCTACAAAATTCATACTCCCTATATATATATATATATATATATAGGTAAAATGGTTCTGTAGGTGCTTACAAAAGTCAATTTTGTAGGCACCCGTTGGATCAAAGATTAACGGTTGTTTGATCAAGAGAGAGTGTGTCCGAAAAAAAAACTCCTGCCGATGACACCTGCGTAAAAGCAATCCATTTATTTTAATACAAAAAAATCACAAAAAGTCATCTGAGATTTGGGATTTGTGATTCTTTTTCCCTAATCATCGTCACCTGTGATTCGTCGTCCCCCTGGAAGTCCGCTCGTCTTCCCCTCGATCTTTTTAAAGTTATCGAATGGAACACGGAAGGACGTAAGTTAGTGTTGGATCTACCGACGGGTTACAGGTGTGCTTTCATGTTTTTAAAAGTTGATTTATTAAGTGCATTAATTATACTTTCATTTAACATGAATGAACATTTATTGGGGAAAAATGTTTGTAACATTTTTTGGGAAAAAAGTTAGTTAGACCAAAGTGAAATATGTTTAATCTAAAATGTTACCCATCAACTACTCTGTAAAGTTATCAAGTACTCTGTAAAGTTATCAATGTACTTTGAAATTTAAAGTTATTTATCTTAGTCTGTTGGTAATTTAAAAGTCGTAATATGTACACCTTTACAGAGTGATTGATAATTAGTGGTTGATAACTTTAATTAAATGTTGCAATGTTAACTTTACAGAGTGCTTGATAATTTCAAAGTTTCACTCCTTTATTGTTGCACTTTTAATTAAAGAATCAACTATTCTCAAATTGTCAAAAGCTATTGTATGATAAACAGGAAGTATAATGGCTCGAACAGGACTATTCTGAAATGCAAGGGCTTGATGAGTTAGAGTTCAATATTAGAATGGAAGGGTCGGCTAGCCATCCTGATGGAGAAGGAGAAGGAAGTGCAAGTCCACACCATGCCATGACATTTTCTTCGGAGGATGATGCATATAATTTTTATAATG